>JAAQRH010000479.1:0-68038 GCA_013186785.1 Fusarium pseudonygamai | reverse complement strand
AGCCTGAGACAACGGGAAGGACATGCAAGTTATGGAGAGCTTAGAAGCCCCAGCACTAATCAAATGATAGACTTCTGAGCATCTTAGAGATAGCCAAAATTGTTTCGACCATGCCATGGCGGTGTAATGGATGGCCCAACTGCAAAGGACTGGCAGCAGTGGAGATCCGCGATGTTAACGGAGCCCACGGTAACAATTAGAAGCAGGAAGCCGCGTGCAAGTGCAGGGCTATGCTGCAAATCCTCCACGATTCTCGCCATCTGGACCAAGCAAAGGTCTTGAGAGCCCTGCCTAGATTCATTCCCGATTGAGCTCACGGGCCGCAAAACGGCAGCGAATATTGACCGCCGAGAACACGATGCATCCACCGAGTCTAGTCTTGACCAGCAGTGTCCAATTCATAGAATGTTTGTAGTTGGTTCGTCGCTCCTTGAAGGGCGGACGCAGATATCAGCCTCAGGACATAACAAAGCGGCAGTTGTAGTCTTGGTACTTCAAGTTGGGTACGGCCATGGACGCTGCCCTGAGCCTGAAGACCATTATAATCCACTCCTGGCCCCAGTACGAGTGCATGAGTATGCAAGTACCCGGCCGTCAATGCTTCTACGATACGCCACAAGCACGACTATGATTGGGAGAGGTCCTGCTTTGACGAGAAAGACGCCATAGACGGAACACCGCAGAGCAGCCCAGGTTTGTACGGTGGAGGGACAAAATTCAGCCACTGAGATCGAAGTGCCTGATTGCTGGGCAGACTTGTCTATGATACGAAGTCGAGATGCGTCGAAACCCCCCACCTAGAGCAGACATGGGGAAAGGCAGCGGCGAGAACCGTCTGCTTGATAACAATACAATTGACGCAATGATCGACAATTAGGTCCATCTTTGTTCGGAAATTTTAACACACATCCAAGTGCGGCCAGGGATACAGGCACAGTCGCCAAGCGATCAAGGCACCAACCAACCATGATTGGTATGCCACCCTCAACATTCAAGCTTTCGGTTCTTGTCAGCCCCATCCACGCACTTTGACGGCCCAGTAGCTTTCAACCCTGGCGTCGTGACATCTGATGCCTGACATACTTTTGTAGAGTAGGGCGAAGAAAGATTGACGGGGCCCTGTCAGATACCCAGGCTATGTTTCAGGCTTTGAAGGCCCCAGTCGTCCTTACACAACGACACGTGAGGCCGAAGAAAGGTTTCACCTCCACGCACAGCGGATGCGGCATAACACTGCTGGGACAGCAGGAGACCGAAATCTATGGGACGACGGCCAACGACTTAGTGGTTGGGGGCTTGATGCTATGACCAGGTCAGGGCAATGCCGAAGGCTCATGTGGACCAGGTCGAAATAAAGGGCCATCGAATTCACGATCAGAAGTTCCGAAGGGGGCGTTGATGATTGCGTAGATTGTCGGTGGACCAATAAGACACCTCCGTACCCGAAGTGATGAGGAGGGGGCGGCGCAGGTCCATATCATGGTCCAGAGGCTGATTAGCTTGCCCAGAAAGGGACGCGGAAAAGCTCATCGACTAGCAGAATGACAGGTTGTAAGCCTTTGTGTTCTCCATAAAGCATCATTGTAGTGAATCTGATTTCGGTGTCGGTTCCCGTCTAGCAGTGCTTGGCTTGGTAGGTACAATGATGATGCAGACACCAATAGCAGCGTCGACGTGTTCGGTGTCCACATTGGACGTCTAAGAGCATACATGGCATAATTCGTGCTTGCAATTTGAAAGGACCGTTGAAAAAGGTAACATGTCATTGCTTTGTCTTCTGAAGCGTGGCTGGTCATGAGAAGGAGACCGACGGTACGAGTAAACGAAAGCATGGCGAATGAGAATGAGGGTCGAATTTGAGTCGGATCGGGCCGTCCATCAAGAGTATCTTTCAGACCAACGGTTGTGGCCCGCGGTGTAATTGTTGTAGTCAAAGGGGTGGTGGAACTAAAGCCGTTGAATGAACAGCTACAGGCACCAAGCGCGCGCATTTGCAATAGCTGAGACCAGAAAGTTTGAACCGTTCGGCGCGATTCCAGTTAGATCTCTGTGGAATGTGACATATGACTATTTCCAGACTCTGAAGCCGATCAACCTTCCTTTTGCTGCCGCAGAATGCTGATTGAGGCTGGCGATGGCACAATCACTTTCTCGTTGCAGCGTGATACGAAATCATGAAGCAGGAGTGTACTGTGAGTGATGCAGCGCGCGGCAACTACATCAGCGGCAGTGATGGCAGTAAATCGACACCATAGGCAAAGAGGCAGGTCAGTGGTGCACCCCAAGCTACAGGAGGGTGTTGCACCAACAGGCAAGGAGGTTGAGGCTGGAACTGCCAATAACAGCATCGGGCTCTACGTTTTGTGAGCTTGAACAGCAGACATGAGACTTTTCTCATATGCATCTTTGGATCCAAGGGCAGTGATCCTTGAAATTTGAGGATGGAACAAATGAGCAATGGCTGGCAGGCCTTGTGTGCACCGCATCTGAGCCAGTGCTAATTTGGGTGCAATACCAGGCAGGTTGGACCCAGCCCTCTGGTCAACCCGATGCTAAGGTAGGGTAGGGTAGTGTTCGTGCGTAGGTAGTCCTGATCTTGATCAGAGCTGCAATGATCATGGCGGATGAAACGTTGATTACCGCTGGGTCAAAGCTCGGATGGCAGATGGTGAAAGGCCGCAAAGGGACCGTAATCTGGGTGGGAGAAATCATTAGAGGTACGTAATGAGCGGGCCATAATTGTCCTGTCTTGGTGGAAGATGCGAGCGTATTGCATCCAGGGGTGGAGGGACTGGACACTCAAGCCCAGGTTGGCTCTTAGTGGAGGTTGAGGTCTGAGGATGGGGTTGGGGTTGAAAGGCGGCAACAAGCGAAGTCGTCACGCACGGGGCAGTCATCCTTGACCGGTCGAGCCTTCCCCATCTCCCACATGGCCTCTTTCCCTGTCTAAGCCAAGAAGGTTTGTAATGCTATTGGTTGACACGGCCATACCATGGAAATTGGAAGGCCCGGCACGATACCAACGTTAACCAGATGCCCCGCCCTTCAGCGCCCCCATATTGCCTTTCGACTGCCGCTTGTTAGAGGCCAACGGTGTAGACTCCCCGCTTGATCCACTCATAGAAGCCATCTTTATTGCACCTTCTTATGTGAGTTAATCTTAAGGTACATGTGCCTCAACATCCCCTGTGAAGATCCTACGTATGCCCCGGACGATATTGCTCATCGAATCTCACCTATCCAATGGGGGGCCTTGGTTTGGCTGCTCGATCCCGGTTGAATGGTCTGAAACTCAATACTGACAGCCTATGAAGCACTCGATTACTTAGTGCTTGGTCCTTTGCAGTTGCAGACAGACACCCAGCAGAACGGACTTTGTTATCTCGTTACCTAACATTCTTCGAACATTCTACTCAAACCATAACATTAGCGCCAAGGTGAGGCTTTTGTTGGTTCACGACATGCAGCAGTGGAGTCGTTAAAAAGGTTCTATTAACCTTTTGACTCTGTTACATCAGGGACAGACTAAGAAATATAGTACAGACGGAGATTACCATCGCCTGCGTTGTTGGTAATCTCAAAGTGGACAAAGAAACCTGGCAGGTAGTATAGGCGCTTCATACGGTGAAGAGGCTTCATATGACCAGAATGTACTCGTCGATAAATGCTGAACAGGTATCTGTCAGCAAAGGGGGCTTACGATCCGTAGTAACACACCAACATCCTCTTAAGAACAAGAACGCACGAGGTCGTTTTTGGGTCACACATAACTTAATGGATGCAGAATCAAGACAGATTCTTGGAGGAGAGACAATGAAGCTTGCTTGACATGAGTTTCCACCTCAAAATCCGCCCTGCAGTCAAGCTATTCTACTCCTAATCGGGACAAGCCTTTTGCATGAAGAACATCTGTCTGAAAGGATTCACCCTATACCCCCCCTTGTGGTTTTGTAAAACTGGCATTGGTTGGGTTAAATCCAGACAGAGGGAACTCTTTCACTTGGCTGTTGACACATGGTATAGATAAGGCGCCGCTGTCTTGAGCCCAAAACGGCAATAACTGGAGAGTAATCAAAGAATTCTTAGATGGCCTAACCCAGGATTATCTCTTCATCTAAGTGACGTTATTCCATTTGTAAAGGGGGGGTTGCTTTTCTACCCCAGACCAACAGTCTTTCTGGTTCTCTGTAAGTAGCCTGGACATGTCCAGGATTCATATCACCACCCTTAACTGGATGGGCACCCCTTCTTACCACTCATCCATCAGGCCTCATTATCAGATCTCGATACAATTATCAATTTTGATTTCATCATCACTCCTGGCATGAGGGAACGCCGGAGAATACCTGCTGGATTCTTCGGGACCGCATAGCCGTCTTTTGCTTCAAATTGGGCTGGTAAGCCAGATTTATTCGCTTCTGGTTTCCCAATTGAGCATCTTGTCAAACCCAACAGCAAGAGCTAACCTCGAATTGTATGGAGTTGAAGCAAAAAGGAGGTCTTGACCAACAAGTGGACCTTCTGCGGTGTTCCTCTGCCGGATACTGCTCCTAGATCCGCGATGGGATCCTGATACTGAGCCTTCCGCAGTTCGAGCATGAGCCGGCAGCCAAGGTCTCGTCGAAAAGGTATTTCTGTGAGACGTGGGAAAGCTGGGGAGTACAAATATATGTTAATTTGGTAACCAATTAATCATGAACCAGGGGAAATTGCAGCATTCTGGCAAGGCAGGCAAGACCAAGGACCAGGCCCTCGATAACAGCTTCATATGTCTTGATGGTTTGCTTTCGTAATGTTGTGATAGAGTGTTCATCTTGGGCTGCCTATCAGGATTGATACCTTTCCAGCACCCCAGGTTGAAATGAGATGACTCCCAATCAGCATGATTCGACTGTTGCTCACCGGTCATCACTAGCAACGGGCAGCTGCCACCTTGTGAGAATACCAACAAACAATCATTTCTCCCTTTAACATGGGCATGACGGTATGGTCTGTAGCATGGCAGCATGGCCATCGATAACCCTGCCGAGGAGCATATAACTTCGGTGGCGAAGGAATTTGTGCAACCCTCCAGCTCCCTGGATGAAACTTGGCACGCAGCTGTCCATATTTCACGGCGGCGCCCTGCCGACGAACGCTCGAACGATTCAGGAACCGCTGATCCATCACATCCAGGATGGAGATCCCATCATTGACCCCAGGGGGCGACGAAGAACTGCCGGGCTTACCTTAGTAGCATCGCTTTCTGAAGCACTAGTCTCTGGGGTAAGCAAACATGGCCAAGACAAGTAGCGGTGACAGATAACTGTTTCTATGATTAGATGACCAACAGAAATTGCAGGATGAAGTAGCGGCAGTTCTCAGGTTGATGCTCCAACTGCTGAGGCATGCAAGTATCCGAACAGTCTATCTAAGTCCCCTGCTCCGACCTGTACGCACACATTTGAGACCCTTGACAACTGCTGTATCAGATTCTTTACGAAATAATTTGACTGACATGCTCATGACTTGCATTGCATTAGCTACCTAGTAAGTAGGTAGAGACCAATAGACGAGGTAGCGGATATCCTGATGCAAGATAATAATAGACCCCATTTCAAGGATGAGTACAGTTCAGATCAGCGATTGGTACATTACAATAGCGTCCTCCGTATCAATCCTAGACCACACCTCAGCGCAGTCGTGTAAGTCGAGGTGAGTAGGTGGGCATCCAATCCATAGGTGCCTTATGCACATCATCGCCGGCCGGTGGGGCTTTTTGTCTTGACAAGCCACGGCAATAGAGTGCAGTTATTACACGGCATTTCATCGCATATGCATTTGGTCCTGAGTGATCCATGAAGGGCCTGGTTTACTGAGTACAGACAAGCAAACAAACAGGATTATAGGCCATGCGTTATTGATTGGGCTTTGGCGGTGATTCAGGTTTACATGGGTTATCGAATGCATTTCCATTGTCTTATACCGAACAAGTGAAAGTGAGGCATGGAGTGCGTGCGTGGGCGTATCTTTGCTTGATATGGGCTACTTTGCTATAGCAACTCCGTTGGGGGAGTTTGTCAAATGATCAATATTGGCAATCTTGTGGTCCATTCGAGTTTGTCATGGCTCTGACAAATCTGCCGATATCATCATGTCTAGTATCAATATTCACCTCAACTCAGTGGATGTCTCTCTAGGTACCTACAGTAAGTGTCAAGCGGGCACCTCAGTCATCCACTATCGGGGCAACAAGGGTCCGATGACTTTGTGGGCGCTTCATCGGCAGTGGCTTGGCGCCTGTGGGGACACTAAGACCAGCCTGGAACTGCCGTCATGGGCGAAAAACAGGCGTAGTTGTTGGTTACCTGAGGACTCATGAGGGACCCATTCATTGATGATGACTCTTTCGATCCTTCATCATTTCTCGGTCAAACTGGACTCCCACTCCTACCACTCCCTGCCTCTCTCACTCGCTCACTCAGAATTAGGCAGACGATGAGCGTCTATGGTACTTGCTTGACTCATCGAGGCTGATACACACGGTCCTAGACAAATAGACAAATACCCTCATAGCGTCGTGGCACCTCGATTGACCGGCTTATTGACTGTCTCTCTCTCTTCTCACTCTTCCAGCTTCAGCTTCAGCTTCAGAACAGCAGAAGCAACAGAAGTAGAGAGAAGCCCACTGCTTGTCCCGGGCATGCCGAAGAAAAGGAACAACATCAAGTCCTTCAAGCCAGTCTCAACGGCTTCTCCGACTGCGTCAACATCGACGAATAATTCTGGTGAGTGCTGCAGTGCTTGCTTGCTCGCTCGCTCTTCTGTGCTGTACAATCATGCCTGTGCAGCTGCAATGACACAAGCACACACCCCTCCCCTCTGTTTTTGCTCTGCTCTGCTCTGCTCTGGTCTCCTCTCCTCATGATCGCCCGGCGGCCGGCCACCTCTCGGTTCGCTTCCTTTCAAAACCCCCCCTCCTTCTTCCCCATATCTTCTTCAAACCGCGTGGTAGCCAAAGTCTCACAAGCAATACGCAGCAGACAGGCCCTCCCGAAGCGTCAATGAGTTGCTAGCAAACCTGCGTCGTACCTCGATCAGCCCCTCCTCCACCTCGCAGTCAGCCCTGCCTGTTGCTGCTCCCAGTGTTCCCCCGGCCATCAGAGAGATCCTCCAGATCCCAGACACGCCGGCCCCTGCTCCTCGCCGTCTTGCCCGTCAGAGATTCGATGGCAATGGCAGGAGACTCCCTGCTGGCCCTCCTCCCCCCAGGAGTTGGGTCGCCCGTAATTCATCGGATGCTGCTCATGAGGCCTCCTCCATGAGCCAGTCGCGCTTGAAGTCAAGAGGATTGGAAGACACTTGTTTGCCGGGCACTTATCTCCCGGATCGTGGGAGTCTGATAGACATCGTGCTGCAGAAACTCGCATACGAGTGGGCTTTCCACAGAGTGTACAATCAGTACCATCTGTACTTTGTGCCCAACCATCTGAAGGCAGCTCTCATCCGCTATGTTGGAATCGCCAGTGAAGCTGGGCTGTCTTTGCGTGATTTGAAGCTCATTCTGTTGCCGCCGCCAGATACTTTTGACGAGATCGAATTGAATAGTTTGACGGCTTCGAATCCTGAAGTAAACTACCTCGATCTTTCGGGCTCCGCATGCCGGTCAATTAAACTGAAAGAGATCAGTGACTTGTTATTCCCTGCCAGAGAAGATCAACCCACGACAGAACTACAGGAATCCTGGGACGCTTCCGACGGTATTCCAAGCCCTCCCCGAAGTTTGCTGCCCAACCTCACCCACCTTTCGCTCGCCTTGCATCCCGGACATGCCTCATCCGCATCATGGAAGCAGCTGCTTTCCTGGTCTCCTAAGCTTACCACGCTCACGCATTTGAGTCTGGCCTACTGGCCCGAACCATGCTTAGCACCGAGGTCTCGCCTGGCCACCGTATCGAGCCCGCAAGGTCGTTACGCCTACGGCGGGACGAACCTTTACTCACATTCGCTTGATCACGATTGGAGTGAGGCTTTACTCGTATTGCGCATGCTGAGTAAAAACCTCTATGCGCTCGAGTTTCTTGACCTCACAGGTTGCTGCCCTTGGTTCCCTGCACTGATGGCTGAAACTGGGCATGATTTTGTCAACTGGGCCGATCATTGGGGCAAGATCACTGAGCTTCGGCTCTATACAGGATGGACTCCTGGTCCTGATGCAATGCCATCTGAGAGATTGCGTTATCGAGAGGGAGTTCAAACGGCTAAGGATGTCGAAAGGCACATTAGAACCATGAGAGCAGGCAAGGGAAGATTCATTGTCGTTGAACGCGACAGCTTAGATGATGTATAGACATTAAACTCATGAAAGGATGCAAATTTTCTCCCAGAATTTTCCCGTCAGTGAATTATTTTCCAAATCTATGTCCGGTTGCCCAGAGGGCTTTGAACTTGGCACCTGATGCAAGGAGACTCTTTGGTTCACCGAGCTCGACGACGCACCCCTTGTCCATCACAATTACGCGGTCGAAATCGATGATCGTATCCAGACGGTGGGTGATAAACACGACTGTGTGGTCCTTGAACTCGCTCTCGATGACGGCCTTGATGGTCTCTTCTGTCTGTTGGTCCACACTATGGCTCTGTTAGTTCCTTAGCTCGTAGTTGCATCGTTTCTTCGACTTGCCTGCTCGTTGCTTCATCCAAAAGCACGATTCTCCCGTCGTTCTTCCTCAGCACTGCCCGTGCTAGGAAGAAGAGCTGCTTCTGCCCGTGGCTCAACGTGTCTTGATCAAACGAAGCATCCAAGCCCCCATGTCGTTCAATCGAATCATATAGTTCAACGAGACGAAGTGCATCTCTGATTTCCACGTCGGAGTAGAGACCAAGCGGATCAACGTTGTGTCGAACCGTGCCGGGGAGTACGAACTGGTCTTGCGTCAGAGTGATGAGACGACCACGGATCGTTTCTCGAGGAACGGAGGATAGAGAGATCCCATCGACAACGATGCTGCCAGACGTAGATTCTAGTAGTCTCAGAAGAGCAAGAAACATAGATGATTTTCCACTATGAGCAAACGACGGTTAGAGCGAGAGAGGTATTGGGGTGAAAATACTGACCTTCCTGTGCGACCGCAAATACCTACTTTCTCCCCTCCCTTGATCTCCAAACTTACTGCATCAAGAGCTTTAATAACTTCCCCGTCTCCATCACCGTACGATGCAGTCAAGTTGTTGATCTGTATAGCCCCTTTGTCAGGCCACTGGGCTGGGGGCTGGTGTGTCTCTCCCTGTAAGTTCTCCTCGCCAGTCTCTGCAGCGAATTGCTTAATTCGAGCTACAGCACCAATGGATGTCTCAATAGAAGTCCAGAATTGAATAAGCAAGTTCACGGTCTCGCTTAACGAGATTAGCTGCACGAGAGATACGCCCGTCAAACCTACATCGACTTCCCGACGAAGACGAACCGCGAGACCAACAAGAAGAAGAGCCAGGGCCGCAGTGGTCAGATCGAGGACGAGGACTAGCCAACGCTGGACAATCATTAGGAGATAGAAAGGCCTCTGTGAGCGATCTACGAGACTATGGTTGGCCTGAATAACTGCATCTCTCCATCCGAAGGCTCGTATGGTTGCTAGGCCGGAGAGTGTTTCGAGGAATTGGGTATATAGAGGGGCTTTCTCCTCGAGATCAAGCAAGCGGAGCTGACGAGAGGTACGGAGATAGCCACGTTGAAGATAGAAGTAGACAGCTCCTAGCAGAGGGAATGCAGCTGCTATATAGGGGTTTGAAGAGGCGAGGAGGCCGGCTTTGGCGATGGCGCCAAAGAAGCCTAACATATTAGTCAAGCATTGACTTGAAGAGCCGGGGCCTTGGCTTACTAGCGAGAGTCACAACCAGACCAAGAGGGAGGTGGTTGTCCACCATTCCTATATCCTGCGAGAACCTCCATTTGTTAGCTTTCGAAACCACTTCTGCTATATCAGCTTACCGTGTTGTGATTGACCCCAGGTCTGTCGTGGTAAAGAGAGACAGAGGTGCCCTAAGTAGATTAGGTGATAGTCCATTCTTATGTCAACCCATAGACCTACCTGATTACTGTAGATAACAGTCTCTTGTGCAGAGTTATTCCAGACTTTGCGGCTACCAGGACAACGACAAACCTGCTACAGTCAGTATCCAGTACGTGCGGGGAGAATCTGTATAGAGTACCATATAAGAACTGCAAACCAGATGACTGCGGTAACCTGAAGCGCGGCATAGATGCCAAGGTAGTAACCCGCTTGATCGTTTCCATTCGCATTGTCATCGGTCCAGAATTTCAGCCAAATTGCTAGTCTATGTCAGTATCTCGGACAGTAACTAGATGCCAGGTGACAAACTCGGGAAGCTTTCTAGAAAGGCCCAGATGATCTCAAGTACTAGAAGAACTATCATAAAAAGACCTCCAGTGCTGCTGAAGTAGTATCGATATACAGTCAAGTCACCACGTTGTCTGCGTGTATCTTCTTCGTTGGCTTGTTGGTTTGGAGTCGCTTGTGCTTTCTTGGAGGCCTGTTCTTTGATATTGTCAGTTGCAAGAGTCGAGGCCTCACCCCCATGAACTCTGTCTCTCAGTAAGGAGTGCACATAGCCATCAGTCTCTTTGAGATCAGAGAATGTGCCTTGCTCAGAAACTTTCCCATCCTTGTCAAGGCAAACGATGTGGTCAGCAGACGATAGAAAGTCAACTATGATCACTTTAGCGAGTATACCTCAGAGACACTTGGACATTTATACCCGATTGAGTCGCAAGAACAGTTGTCGTATTCCACTGCCTCAGCAAACCACGTTCGCCAAAGAGGTTCTGGAACACAGTACGGGCAGTCTGGCCATCCAGTCCACTAAAGACATCGTCGAAGAGGGCAACCCTAGGTTTTGAATAGACAGCCCTGGCCAATGCCTATTTAGTTAGTATATAATCGGTTCCTCCTTTTGTCTTGACCTACAACTCGTTGCTTCTGGCCTCCACTGAGGGTCAGCCCCTTGCTGCCAATAACGGTGCTGTCACCCTGGGGAAGTTGTCTGAAGTCCTTCTCTATATCACAAGCTTTAATAACGGCCTGGTATAGAACAGGGTCGAAGTGTGAGTAGCCGATGATGTTTTCACGAATTGTCCGGTTCTGACATGTTAGCTTGGAAACAAGTGAAAAAGTCGGACAGACGTACCAGAAGCCAAGGACTTTGCTCGCACCAGGCAATCTCCTTACTATGAATAAAGATAGATCCATTTAGATAGGGAACTTCTCCGAGAAGCGCTTTCAGGAGAGTGGTTTTACCACTCGCAACTGGGCCGAGAAGGAGGACAAGCTGATTTCGGCCTATGGTGAAAGACAAGTCTCGAAGAATGACACGATCATCTGACCACGAGATATCGGTATTGAACACCTGAATCACAACGTCTCTCATACTGGAGTTTGCTGTAGATGGTAACGAGGGTTCTCTCAGTATTTGCATCTCGATGGAGTCTCTATTTCCTTGATCAGGTCCGTGAAACTCTGCAACTGATTCTTGTTGGCGAGAATCTCTTCGGGACTCTTGAGCCAAGAATGTTTGTATTCTTTCAAAGGCGCCCAAAGCAGCACTCATGTCAAGAATTAGCTCAAACATAAAGAAAAGTGGCTGCGCCAGGAGAATAATCAGGGATAGAGCGGAGAAAAGTCTAGTAGCATCAAGAGTCTCGCCAGATTTCGAGGCAACCCCTTGGAAGAGAGCAAATGCCGCGACAGGAGACATGAGCAAAGGGACTTGAGCAATTGCGGACGTGACACTGCTGACGATCCTGAATGGTCTCGAGGCCTTGATCTCATCTGCTCGTAGGTTGAGGATGGTGTCAGACAGGTTTTGAGCCAGGCCTGAACATTTGATGCTTTTGATGTGTCCAATCATGGCAGAAGTGATACCTGGCCAGTATGAGTAAGTGTGTGATGGATGGAAATATATCTGAACTGACCGACTCGTTTCTGTGTCTTGTCTAACCAGGAGATCTGATACTTGCGTGCCAGAGGCGAAACGAGAACTGTGGCAATGAGTGCTATGAGCGATACTATAATGGGACCTACAGAAGCATAGCCTATGTGAGTACCCAGCAGCCAAGTAGCTATGGCAAGCTGTATGATGTTTGCCCAGAACTCGTGGACCTCTCTGACCGCCCTCACAATAACATCGACCTAGGAAATAGTCAGCCCGATACATGATTCTGTAAAAGGGTCCTCACATCAGAGGACATGAGCGTCACCGCCGCCGAATCGTCTGTTGTCGTGATACTCAGATCGGTGGCCTTAGAGAACACGGCAGACACCAACACTCCACGCAACAATGTGACAGACCGAGCATTGCGATGCCAATAAAGGGCTTGCGAGAGTGCAATGCCAGAGTAAATAAGACCGTAGGCTGCGATGATTCCGTAACCAATGTTGATAGACTGAGAGGCATCGTCGAGAAATACCAGCAGTCGGTTGAGAATGAGTGGCTGGCATATGGTGAATGCCAGAAGCGCCAGGCGAGGAAGAACAACAGCGATGATAGACCATCGCAATGTCATGACGCAACATGAGATCAGCCGGTATTTGCGAGCCGGAGCTAAGCCAGCATTTAGTACATGGACATCACAAAAGAGTTTAAAATATAATACTATAGAGCTATCTAAGAAGGCGAGGGGAATAGACAAACCTTGCTGGGTATGCCAATGCTTCCAAAATCCATCAATCAGACCCGCCGAGCTCATCTCCTCGTCCAACTCAAGCAGATCCATCGGTCGTAGGAGTTTTCGAAATCCCGTCAGCAGCAACGGAGTCACCCACGCAAAGACGGCTCGGGCGTACAGTCCGGCCGTGACTTCGGGAGAGTGGGGCCCGGAGCCGGCAACAAGATATGGAGCTTTGTTCCACCCTTCAAGAACGGCGATAATCGCTTTCAGAGCAAAGGCCGCAGTGAAAACAGCTGGAATGGCCGCACTCATAGGGACAAGCCAGAGGGTGCGAAGGAGCGCGACATCAAGGAGCAAAGACACGGCGAGAAACAGACTCAATAGAGAAGATGGACGAGGTGATTTGGCATGTTCGACACGAGAGAGGACACAGGATATCAAGCTCGAGGCAAAGGATACACATGCAGCAGCAACAGAGACGCGATCTAGGCGCGAATTGGAAGGGCGCGTAGCCCAGAGCACAACGAGCACGAGATGAAGCACAGCTAAAAGAGCGATCAACGCCAACTTGACAGTTCGAAGACGGTGGCCAGTGACTTTGGCAGGGACATTCCGAAGACGAAAGAGACGAATAGGAGCGAGAATGAGAAGAAGAGCGGCTGGAGACAGCACAAGAATGGATTGTTCAAAGACGAGAGTAAAGTCGAAGCCAGCGCGACATTCAGGGCCAACAAAGGGCCCGAAAGAAGCGTCGACAGAAGAAGGACACAGATTCTCAGAAGAGTTCATTTTGATGGAGATGGCGAGTGAAGTTGTAAGAAGAAGAAATAGAAGAGTTGAGGGGAAGTGAGTGATTGTTATTTATTAGGGGGATACCTACCCTGGCCGTAAGTGATAAGACAGGAGAGGCAGAATTAGGAAGGTGGTTAATCACTGTAGGTAGCGAATAAAGGATAACAGTGTAATATCAGCTTTAGAATAACAACAACAAGTTCTCAAGAGATAGAGAGATACATGCAACTCAAACTGCATAAGGAAGGACAAGGGAGTATGACTCGAGCATGCACCAAAATTATATAAAGTCAGTCAGAGCGCCATTTCTCTTCTAAAATTGTTATTTCTCTTAATTGCAGCGTGGGGAAGTGCATGTAATTTGCGAGTCGAGCCAAGTCATTCGGCGTGAGTCACGCACTTGTAACACCACAAATGGTGGCACTTCAACCGCACTAGAGACGACAATTGAAGCAAACAGTCGCATTACGAATAGGGAATGCGAATAGTGCAACTACTGACTTTTTCAGCCAAAAAAATATATCGAAATTGTACACTGTGCATGTAGATCCCCCCAAGGCTCAAAGAATTAATAAATAAGACCATTTCATCAGTATCATCAAGCCTTGTTTTCAGGGCAGCTTCGATAGCGATTGCTTCTTTGACAACTCAAGTTCATTGGCTTTGATCTTCTAGATCGTGTACTATTCCTTTTGCTTTATTCAATTCTTCAACCTCCATCATGACGTCGGCAGCCTCCGAATCTGTAGCGACTATTCTCTGCAACTCCAAACAGACGCGCTTTCAAATCACCAATCATCGCGAGGTTTGTCATCAATACTTCATCGCTCAACCTCTACTTACCATCGATAGCTTGATATTGATGGAGTCAACATCACTGTGACCTCAGGCGACAAACCTTCTGGCAAGGGAAAAGCAAAGTCAAAAGGCGAGGGCATTGAGATTCTCGCAGGGGCCAAGCTTCGACTGAAGGAGGGCCAAAGATATGCTCTTGTAGGACGCAATGGAACTGGAAAGTCTAGTAAGAAAGTGCTCATGATATTGTTGTTAATGAGGTGCTAATGGCGATAACACAGCACTACTCAAAGTCATTGCTGAGAAGCTCATCCCAGGCATTCCAGAAGAGACTAGGATTGCTATTTTACAGCAAACTAGACTGACTGATGAAAAGCCCGAGGAGAAATCCAACACCAATAATAACGACAAAGCATCTGTGCTGGAACAAGTCATCGAAAAGGCTACAGCCAAACATGCCATCGAGCAGGATATCAAAGGTACTCCATCTACCATTTTAACCCTGAACTAGCTAACTATTCATGAAGATCTAACAGAAGGAATAAATGCCTCTGACCCCTATACTCCAGTCAAAGCATTGAGGCATCTGAAGCACAGAAAGCACCAAGAGCGTCTCTTCCGTCTCGATAAAGATGCTCGGCTTCGCAGTGGTGCTCGCGGTATACAAGCTCGCAAGGCACTCACTGCCTTCGAAAAGGTCGTAGCTGAGTCGAATGAACTGTAAAGAAAAAAGCCTTCCATCTTTCGTCATCATGTCTAACTCTCTATAGACTGGAACAATCCAATGAGGATATCTCCCCCGAAACTCTTCAAGCTGAGACCCAAGAAGCAGTCGATATGCTCGCCGATCTTCAACTACAGGCCGATCCAACTCGTGTGTCAGAGATTGAGTCTAAGGCCAAAAAGATCTTGACTGGCCTGGGCTTTTCTGAAACCCTTATCCAGAAACCCATCTCGAGCTTGTCTGGGGGCTGGCACATGCGTGCTTCTCTTGCTACTTCGCTGGTTCAAGAAACCGATATCCTCATCCTCGATGAGCCTACCAACTTTCTCGACCTCTTGGGAATCATCTGGCTTCAACGCTATCTCCAGAATCTAGAAGAGACAGAGAACCCACCAACCCTCATTCTCGTATCGCATGATCGCGACTTCATCTCTCTTTGTACCGATCTGCTCATCCTCAAAGACAAGCAGCTTACTTACTTCCATGGCGATTTTCCCACTTACGAGGCATCGCAAAGTGAGCGCAAACAATGGCTCACCACCATGAAAGAAGCTCAGGACAAGCAAAAAGCGCATATCGAGAAGTCTATCGCTGCCAACATGAAAGCTGGCAAGGCCAATGACGATACCAACAAACTTCGTCAGGCCAAGTCTCGTCAGAAGAAGCTTGATAACCGCTGGGGGTTACAAGTCAGCGCCAGGGGCGGTCGTTTCAAGCTCAATCGGGATCTTGTTGGCTTTCACTTGACTGCACGTGATGACATCGACATTCCACCAGAAGACCGCCCTGTCGTGGTGAATCTTCCTGAACCACCTGATCTGCGCTTCCCAGGTGCTCTGATCTCTCTCGAAAAAGTTGCCTTCCGGTATTCAGCCAAGACACCACTTATTGTTCAGGATATCACTCTTTCTGTCGGAACGGGGGATCGTATTGGCATTCTTGGCCTCAACGGAGCTGGCAAGTCGACGCTCATCAAACTCCTCGTCGGTGAGACTCGACCTACATCCGGAACTCTAAATACACATCCCCGATTGAAGTTGGCATACTACTCTCAGCATGCAGTTGAGGCACTGCAGTCTCTTGGCCGCGAAGAACCAGCCCTTACAGCTCTTGCTCTTCTCACTCGCGAAGTCGAAGGCGAACTCACAGAAGGAGACCTCCGCGGTCTTTTAGGCCAACTTGGTCTTCCAGGCCGCATTGCATCTGATGTGCCCCTGTGTAAACTATCTGGAGGGCAAGTGGTGCGTTGTGAGCTTGCTCGCCTCCTGTGGAGACGACCTCATTGTCTGGTTCTTGATGAAGTCACGACTCATCTTGATTACGAGACCGTGACTGCACTGAGAGAAGCATTGAGAGATTGGGAGGGTGCGGTGATTTTGGTCAGTCACGATCGATGGTTTATGCGAGGTGTTATTGAGGGTGCAGTCGATGAGGATGAGGAAACAGACGAAGATGACGAGGATGAGGAAGTCATGCGAAGAAGGATTGTGTATAGGTTGAAAGGTGGTAAGATGGATACATTGGAGAATGGCGTGGATGAGTTTGAACGGCTCATGGAGAAGAGGGTCAAGAAGCTGCTTCAAGATTAGAGGAAGTTTATTTAAGTGCATGAAGAGCGTTCCTGAGTATATAGAGGACCAGGCCTACTCCCGGCTCTCTAAAACGACGGGGCTTGCCAGGATCTTGAAGAGACTGTGATCAAGCATCTTGATACTCATATTTCCACCTTCAGGTATCTCAACGATAGTCCCATCGATGCACACCTTCCGCCATCGCTCATCTTTCTCCAGAACCGAAATTCTGACTTCGTCGACTTCATCATAGCCAACCTTTTCTCCATCAGGCCACTGCATACCAACATGACTGCCCTCATCATACGCCTTCATCATGACACTCATCGTCCGCTCACCACCAATGGGCCCGAAATGCACAAGTCTAAGCTGTGAATGCAAAGGTTTAGTGGCGGGTGAAATAGCGAACTTTCGCTCCATATTCGATACTAGAGCTGTGAGCACATAGGCATGCGACTCACGAGGAATATCCTCAAATGTAGTAGAGCCTCGATGCCGAATAGACACTTTTGCAGCATATGGGTGAGACTCCTTCAGAAGCCCTTCGGCGACCATGTGGAACCGCTTTGCGCCATGGACACGATATTCAGGCGTGTCACTCTCGTGGACGAGACTAGCGTGAAAGCCGTAGCTAGCTACAATGGCTCCCTGTAGATGCGTGACTGACGTCTCCTGCTTCTGAATCTGGTTTGGGTCCGGTGTTGAAGACTGTTCCTTGGATTTGTCCGTGAACTTGACGATATGCGACCCAGATGAGAATGATGCCCGGAAGACGGGAAGGTCAGCGCCAACGCCTTGGAATAATGTTCGGAGGCCGAGTACAAGTGAGCTTGGGCCAGGTTCGGTGTAAAGTGGCTTGTGGGTAGAATGGAAGAGGGCGTTTCCTGTGCCCAGAGGGAGAAGGGCAACTGTAGGTGGGTTCTCTGGCACCTGATTCCCGTCAGAGCCGTTGAGTAGATCAACGACGCCACCATCTCCACTCAAAAGCACTATAGTCCTCGCTTTCGAACGCTCATCTGTAGTCCATAACTGTTTTGCATAGTCTCGGATGGTCTCTGGGCTTTCTGTATGAATAAGACGATATGTCGATTTGCCAGAATCGTCTCTTGCGATATTTGTCCAAATAGGATGGAGAACGTCTTCCCAGACTTTTGAGGCTAATCCAACACCCGATTTGATCGAGACGATAATGTCCACCTGGCTTGTGGCACCATGCTCGTTGGCAGAACCGTGCTCGAGATGAGGGGGCAATCCAGCCACTATGAGACTTCGAAGCTCAGTGGGTATTTCGTCTGTCTTCAACATCGAGAGTTCAAATGGTATTTCCTTGTTCTCTGGATCCTCCTTGAGGATAAAGAGTAGATACTGCGAGGACCCTGATTGGGAGTTTGTTGCTTCGTGAACCAAGACAAGCTCATGGCGTGAAGTACTCTCGGATGAGCCGGTGCGAGTCCATTTCAGATTCTCCTCAGTAACGGAAACATTTTCCACGGCTGTCGCTTCGGCTGAGTGAGGGTTTTCCAAAGCAGTAGGCATTGCGGCAAATGATCAAGATCGAGAACAGAGGAAGAGAGAGAATAGAAGAATATGTGGTATCTTTATTGTAATCAGACGCTATCAGCCTATCATGAATACGTGTAACGGGACTTGCAGATGCAAACAGAATGCGGCCAGAACTAGAGAGACGGGATCGAAGTCGCCAGGCTCGAGTATAAGCTGAGCGGTATTCGAATTGTGTTTAAAGGCGAGCTTGTGAATGATGAAGAAATCAAGTTCAAAAACCCTCAGTGAAACTCATCTCGGCCTTTGTGGGGCTGTGTTGCTGACGAAAAGATGATAGGCACGCCAGCATCGCGCAATCAATTCAAAATTCCCACAGGATCGCCTTCTTTAACCGGTAAGACCAAGTAAATGAGCAAAAGCTGTGCTTTTTTCTTTTCATTTAGTCAGATTGTACATTATCATCGACGGCTCGCTTTAGCCAGAGGCCCCCAGTTTTCTCGGGGGTTCATCTGGTATCGCACCAGCTTCTGCTCTCCTCGTCTTCGTGCGAGACGTGCTAGGTTCTCGTCGAATACGAGTGTCTTGCGCAGTTCCGCCTCACTAAGGAGGAGCTTGCCATCGCCGTTTGGTGCATCTGCTGTATTCTCGACAGGTGCCTCTGAAGTCTGCTGTTCCACGCCCTCCATCGCAGACTCATCTTTAGCCGTTTCCTCTGTAGCCTCGGGCTTATCTTGTCCAATGATTCCAGCATCAGTCAGGATCTTCCATGCGGCGCTGTTTTTCTTGATACTCGATTCTTTGATCGGTGACTTCTGGCGAATCCACTCCGTTATTATCCACCAGATCGTAGACCAAGGTGCGTCAGTCTTGATACTTCCTGGTCGGCAGTGACTTCGAGCAGTGCGGTAGCCAAGATAGATCAAGGCACCTCGAACCATGTCCTCACTAGGAGTTACGCAGCTCACCACATTGGCCAAACGACTTGGAATAATGAAGAAAGGATAGTGATCAACGGTTGCAAGTTGAGCATCCTTGGGATCGACTGGTTCCTTGACCTCAGGACCAGGCAGATACTCTTCGAGAGCTGTTCGCAGCATGCCCTCAAGTCTGGGCATCGTCCCGTAGATAGAGGGGTCAGCCTCGGGAATTTGCGCCAGAAGCCTCTCAATAAACTCCTGCGAATGAATGTGACCACCATACATAGGGCCATTAATGTGCATCTTCATTCCACAGTGTTCGCAGTGTCGATCTGCTGATGGTCCCTGGGCCATAGTGTGCTTGTAAAAGGCGCCACTGCCCTTCTTGTTCGGCGCGGGCTTGCTTCTCAACATGGGCTGTGTTTCCCAAGCACCACAACCTGAGTCACAGCTGTAGACTAGCATAGTCTTGGAAGCGAGGAACTTGACCGACTGCGGGGACTTGGTCACCTTGATGAAGAATTTGGTGTAAAAGTCGATCGAGAGCGAGAGAAGAGGCTCAATTGCCAACCCATATCTGGCAGCCGAGGTAGCGACAGCGTTCAGAACAAGTCGAAGACCAGCTTCATGGGAGTGCATTCCCTTGATGGGAATTCCTCCATAAAGCGCAAAAGTCTTCTCGCAGTAGCTGTGACCTGCCCATACCGCACTGTCTGTGCAGGTGATACACAAGAGGCCACCGTCGTCTCTAATAGATTGCACGGCAGCGTCAAAGAAAGGTGCAGCTGTGCCATAAGGATCCAGGTCGATAACATCGAATTTGTTGTTCTTGCCTGGGTTTCCACCCTTGTCTCTGTTGGACAAGTCGTCTGCGATGCCTCGATACATGAGCGCAAGCGCATCACCTTGCGTGACGGTAATCTTGTCCTCGAGTCCATTATGCTTGGCGTTCATCCTGATAGATTCGGCAGCAGTGTCGGACAAATCGTTGGCCTTGACAGATGTAACAAAAGGTAATTCGTGGGCATATCGAAGCGCTCGCAGCCCAGACGCCGATAGCGCATCCAGGATACGAAACGAGGGCTTGATTTCTTTCTTGGGTTGTCGTACTTCGGCATCGTTGGGTTTCGCAGCCTCTTCAGTCGCTTGCGCTTTATCCTGTGGTGGGGGGTTCACGGTTTCGGTAGGCTTCTGGTCGTCATCGCCTCGCTTGCGCTTCTTGCTCTGCTTGTTCATCCTCGACTCGTACTGCTCCTTTCGCTTCTCTAGAGACATCTCGCCATATGTCTTGATCGCGAGAACAGAGAGATCACGGTTGTATTGCTGGATAGGATTGTAGAAGACCTGCTGAACCTCCCCACGATCCTCACCAATCTTGGCACCTTGAGGCACCAAGATAGTGGCTTTTCCCTCTGTGACCGTCCTGAACTCCTTCCCCTCGACGGTCACAGTTTCGACGCTGACGTTTTCCTCTGCCATTTTTGCCGTGGTCGAAAATTGGCGATGCGCAATCGTTTTGTCGCAGAGAGCTCGGTAGTTCCGATTTGTGCGAAGGATCCGAGTTTTCGAAAATTGGTTTGTGAGATCCAATACCGCTCCAGCGCCGAAGTTCGACCTTGATCTCCAGAAAATGCGAAACATATATTGCTTGGAAAGAATCTGCATGGCTGGAGAGCTTGTGGTTAACTGAAGCTAAATTTTATAAAATTCTGCCGCCCACGACGGCTCATGACCGTGTACGGCAGGCGGTGAGAGCAGTCGTCTCAACACACAATGGAAACTCGACAATTGTCTTTATAAAAGGATTTTCCCTATGATGTAGTGAGCAATGAGTTCATGCCAAGCTGTTAGCCAATGATTCATGTAGACAGAATTGAAGCCATTTAATTGAGATATGATCGACGCAAGCTTGGAAAACGACGATAGAGCCCTGTACTATCTATTCATAATCATTGTATCGCGTAAAAGGAAACGAGGTTTAACATTGAATTTAAAAACAGAAGGGGGGAAAAACGATAAACACAGCTAAAGACTATAAACTCTAAGTTTAATTAGAGATGAAATACCGGTGCTAGAAGGAAGAATTCCTTGATACTCCATGAACTTCGTGGCTTCTACCAATTCATGTTCTTCCAATGGCTTCAGGGTAAGCTACCTACCTATTTTTGGCATTTGTCGATCTTGGAGAAGGATCAACAGGGAAAGTCTCCAACTCTCCACGGATCCATAGCGAGTGGAGGCATGAACCATTAACTATTGCTCGCATCAGACCAGACCAGACCGAGAAGCTTGTCGTATACGATCAGATCATGACTTAATTCTCTCAATCTGACTGCATGACTCGGCGCTTGGCTTTAGGTCAAGCGGTCAACTTGTCAGTCAAGTTCAGAAACCAATTGAAGACAACTTTTGACAGTCAATGTCCATCGACTAACAAAAAAACCCTGCTTGAGCCTCTGTTGATCAAGGCGCAACAGCTCCGAGCTCTGCCCTAGAGGAAGCGAACTCCAAGGATCCCCCCGCCCTGTATGTTGAGATGACGGGGGCGCTAAGACCCATGGAGATGAAAAAATTTGGGGGATGGGGAAAATTGGACTGCACTTCAATGACGTAGTAACTGCGTAGAAATATGCAAGTTTGCATGTGAAATTTGACTCAATTGTGAGTACTCGAGTTATCCCAAAAAATGCTGTAAAATACTCTTTTTTTATGAACCCTTTAGAATCCAGCTTATACAGAGCCTACCGTCAATTTAAAGACCGCCAATCAATTTCCTCATAAAGAACAAGAGCCGCACACGGAAGCTCCCCTCACCCTCCCTCTTCATGCGTTGCGAAGCTTCCCCTGGAAGTGCCATGATGAATTGACTCGGAGACGTACAAAACTAGGCCAACTCCGTACAAGGCACGGCTTGCATTCGTATCCTGTTGTATCAATATCGTGAATCTCTTGGAGCTAGACCAGGAACATCGTGGCTCGGTACCTTGTTTGCTTCAGCTTCGACGCGACTAACAAAAGCCAATTGCTGCCCCATTGGCCATGAGTGATTTGTTGTTGGCTGACAAGTTACAACTGCTACCCCTCCACGCATAAGATAGTTAGAGCTGCTGCAGACTCTTGAAGCTACTGGGAACAATATCTTGGAATTAACAACCCGGCGCTCCCGGACAACCAACCTGGTTCCCCGTCTTGACCGCCAAAGACAACATCCAAGGTTTGATTTGGTCGTACGAAGCTGATATGATTGTACCCAGCAGATTCGACCAGAAGCTATGGGATGTGATAGAGCAGGACTCCTACCTATAGTACTTTTCAATGTGCGGTAGCTCACTCAACCTGAGTGTGTAGTAGTATGTATGTATGTACTAAATAAGGCACTTGTTGAGCTGTCCAAATTCGGTTACATGAAAATGACTTGATCGAGAGGAGCTATTTGCTTTTTTCTTCTTCCCTTCTCTTCTTTCTTCTTTTTGGTGTAGACGATAATATTTCTTCCTCGTTCCTGCCCTCTTGTCTCTTCCTCTAACTAACTCATGTCCTTCAACTCGTCAACCCCGAGCTCAATCTCTCACTTCTTTCCAAAAACATCGTCCAACATTGGCTTCTACCTTAATTGTTCCTAGACACCCTTTTCTTCTCCCTTTCAACCCTTTTTAGGCCTATGCCGTAGGCTGATTCAGGCCTATCCCCCTCTTCCTCCCACCATCACCTTATCTTTGGGATATTATCCCTCCTGTCGCTCGCTCAGGTCGTCGATCCCGCTCGATATCCCAGATCCAAGATCCCTGAACCGAACCGACGAGCCCACCCACTAAAAACCACCCAAGCAGCGTCTTTGGAGCTCACTGACCACGGAGCACCCCACTAAGTTAACTTGCCTACTGCGGACGCGAACCGTTAGCCATCGATCATAGCTCCACTGCGACAGGCACGTTGCGTAGTGCAACAGCGCTTCCTTGGTTACGAGTTTCAGTGTCTGGCTGAGCTGTGCTTTTGTCGTTTCGCGGGGCACGAAGCGCCCGCTCTTCTCTTCTCTCATCATGAGTCCACCGCACACTATGACATCCAACGAGGTTTATTTGCTGCCGCTCAACGATGATGGCTCACCTCAAGTGCAAGGTGAATACATCTATCTCGCGCCCAGGTCTCACGAGCCTGTGACGGTTCGTTTTGCCATTGAGGGCACCTCTTCCATCTGCCGTCATGGAAGCCTTTGGGTCAACATCCCTGCCCAAGGTGATGAGTTTCGCCGCGATCATTTTCGCGAGTTCAAGTAAGCTTTGGCTCTCATTTTCGATCCAATTGATCACTTTCGAGGCAGTTTGAAACGTCCCGGCGCTGTGACAAGCGTACGCAACTCTGTGTAACTAACACAGTCGTTTTACAGACTTACACCCGATTTCAATCGAACTCTCGAAATCTCCATTCCCATTTACCAACCTGGTGCCTATGCCTTCTACACTACCTACGCTGAGCTACCCGACCTCAAGAAGGAGCTAGAAAACAGCTCTGAACAGAAGGAGAACCTCAAGAAGACTCCACTGTACTATATCGATGTTGCGCCTAGACTTAAACTTGACGGCCGGCCATTGCCGTTGCCTGCCTTGTCAATCTTCTCCGTCATTAGCAAGTTCATGGGTAAATACCCCAATGACTGGGAGCGTCACCTTCACGGTATTAGCGATCGCGGCTACAACATGATCCATTTTACTCCTCTCCAGGTGCGCGGAGTGTCCAACTCCCCATACAGTTTGTATGACCAGCTCGGCTGGGACCCTGCTTGTTTTCCAGCAGGAGAGGAGGATGTGCAGAAGATGGTGGACAGTCTAGAGCGCAACCACTCTTTGCTGAGTTTGACTGACATTGTGCTAAACCACACCGCAAACAACACAAAATGGCTCGAGGAACATCCCGAAGCAGGCTACAATTTGATTACAGCACCCTGGCTCGAGTCCGCTTATCAACTAGACACAAGTCTCTTGGAGTTGAGCGACAACCTGGCAAAATTGGGACTACCGACTGTTGTCAAGTCTACCGATGATTTGCTACTCATCATGAATGCGATCAAGACCGAGGTCCTTGCCAAAATCAGGCTATGGGAATACTATGCGGTTGACGTAGACCGAGATGCCGACGAGGCAGTTCAAACCTTCTCCCAAGGAAAGAAATACACCTCTGAGGACGCTTCAGATTTCGAGAAGAAGTTGGAGAGCGCCAAATCTGCATCAATCAAGGACCAAGTCGATTTCTTCAGAGAGTTCGGTTTAATGGGCACCGACCGGATGGGTGAGCGCTTTCGAAGGCGTGTCAAGCCTGACGTAGCTGCTAGCTTTTTGGCTTCGTCCGTGGGTTCTTCCGATGAGAAAGCAGCCAGGGCCAAGATTGTCGAAATCTTGGAGATCCTCAATGTAGACTACTACAAAGAGTATGATGCTGAAGTGGATGATATTCTTCAGCAGATTTTCAACAGGATCAAGTATGTTCGACTTGATGACCACGGTCCCAAGCTTGGCGAGATCAACAAGGAGAACCCCCTGATTGAGCCTTACTTCACCCGACTCCCCAAAAATGAGACAACATCCAAGCTCAAGCCCGAAGAGATGGCTTTAGTCAACAATGGATGGGTTTGGGGCGGTAATGCGCTGGTCGACAACGCTGGCCCTGAATCCAGGGTGTACCTTCGCCGAGAGGTGATTGTCTGGGGCGACTGTGTCAAGTTACGATACGGCTCAGGCCCCGAAGACAACCCTTGGCTGTGGGAGCATATGACCAAGTATGCTCGCACACTGGCCAAATACTTTGCCGGTCTCCGTATCGATAACTGCCACTCAACTCCCATTCATGTGGCCGAGCACATTCTTGACGAGGCTCGCCGGGTGCGACCTGACTTGTATGTTGTGGCCGAATTGTTCACGGGCTCTGAAGAGATGGACTACGTTTTTGTGAAGCGTCTTGGTCTCAGCTCCCTTATTCGTGAAGCCATGCAGGCATGGAGCACGGGTGAGCTTAGCCGACTGGTTCACAGACACGGAGGCCGACCTATTGGAAGCTTTGAGGTCGATGAAGTTTCCAAGTCGGATGTTCGCACCCCGTCGAGTAGCCCGACTAGGCTCAAGAACGGCGAGACGAACGGGCATGTATCGCATTCAAGAGAAATCATTCGCACGATCAAGCCAAGCCCAGTCCATGCTCTATTCATGGACTGCACCCATGACAACGAGACACCGGCACAGAAGCGTGATGCCCGCGATACTCTTCCCAACGCTGCTCTTGTATGCATGTGCTCCAGCGCTACTGGTAGTGTTATGGGATACGATGAAATATATCCAAAGCTTGTCGACCTTGTCAACGAGACCCGGCTCTACACATCTGCCTCATCTGGAACGAAGCCTATTAAGATTGGAGGCGGCGAGGAGGGAATTGGCGGCGTCAAGAAGCTGCTCAACCAAATACACACTTTGATGGGCAAGGATGGATACGACGAGACTCACATCCATCACGAGGACCAGTACATTACTGTTCACCGAGTGCACCCCGAATCTCGCAAGGGTTACTTCCTCATTGCACATACAGCTTTCCCAGGCTACGGCAATGGCAATGGTGATTTTAGCCCTGTTCATCTCACGGGAACCAAAGCTCGACACCTCGGCAGTTGGATGCTTGAGGTTGACGCCGGTGAGGAGGCAACGCAGCAAGTGCTTGGGGACAAGAAGTTCCTGCGCGGCTTGCCTAGTCGAGTTAAGGACGTGCCCGGCATTCGCATGGAAATCAATGGTGACGACACTACCATCACTGTGCGCGACAAGTTCCCTCCCGGGAGTATCGCCCTGTTCGAGACCTGGATCCCCGCTGCTGAGCATTCGTCTGGCTTGGACAACTATGTCACTTCAGGATCCAAGGCTGCATGGAATGAGCTCAGCCTGACAGACCTCAACTTCTTGATGTATCGATGTGAAGCTGAAGAGAGGGCCGAAAGCGACGGCCGAGATGGTGTTTACGATATTCCTGGACATGGAAAGCTTGTCTATGCTGGTCTCCAAGGATGGTGGAGTCTTCTCAAGAACATCATTAAGGACAACAACCTGGCCCACCCACTGTGCCAGAACTTGCGTGATGGTGAATGGGCTCTGGACTATATTATTGCGAGACTACAGCGAATCAGTGCCACTCCAGGTAACGAGGCACTTGCCCAACCCTTGAGATGGTTGGAGGAGCGTTTCGATGCCATTCGAAAGATCCCTAGTTTCCTGCTACCTCGTTACTTTGGTCTTGTCCTGCGTACTGCTTACATGGCAAGCTGGGACAGATCTCTCGAGCTCATGAACTCCAGCGTCCGGGATGGTCAATGGTTTTTGCAAAGCTTGGCCATGGTCAGTGTTCAGCAAGTTGGATATGTCAAGTCCGCATCATTGTGGCCCTTCAAGTTGGTTCCCTCTCTGGCTGCTGGTCTTCCTCACTTCGCTGTTGAATGGGCCCGCTGCTGGGGCCGAGACGTGTTCATCGCTCTCCGTGGACTTCTTATTGGTACTGGTCGTTTTGACGACGCCAGAGAACACATCCTTGCATTTGCCAGTGTATTGAAGCATGGCATGATCCCCAATCTTCTCAGCAGTGGCGATGCTCCCAGATATAACTCTCGAGACTCGATCTGGTTCTTCCTTCAGTGCATCCAGGATTATACACGTTTTGCGCCAGAGGGACTTGATATCCTCAAGGCCAAGGTCAAGCGTCGTTTCCTGCCTTACGATGACACATGGTTCCCCACCGACGATGAGAGGGCATACTCCAAGGAGAGTACCATTGAGGAGATTATCCAAGAAACACTCCAAAGACATGCTTCCGGCATGAAATACAGGGAAGCTAATGCCGGTCCCCAAATTGATTCCCAAATGAAGGATGAGGGTTTCAACCAGGAGATCAAGGTTGATTGGAGCAACGGTATCATCTTTGGCGGTAACCAATTCAACTGTGGCACATGGATGGACAAGATGGGTGAGAGTGAACGTGCAGGATCCAAGGGAATCCCTGGAACTCCTCGTGACGGTGCTGCTATCGAGATCACTGGCATGCTATACAGCACTCTCGATTGGCTCGCTGGGCTTCATAAGGATGGAAAATATGCTTATGCAGGCGTGGACAAATCTGAGGGCGGCTCTATTTCCTTAGCTGACTGGGCTGGTCTACTCAGGGCCAACTTCGAGCGCTGCTACTATGTCCCCATTTCTCCCGAGGAAGATTCCAAGTACGACGTCAATATGCCAATTGTAAACCGCCGAGGGATTTACAAGGATCTTTATAAGTCTGGCAAGGAGTATGAGGACTACCAGCTGCGTCCTAACTTTGCCATTGCCATGACTACTGCACCCGCTTTGTTCGACCCGGACCATGCCATGCATGCTCTGTGTGTTGCCGATGAGGCCCTTAGGGGACCTCAAGGAATGGCGACTCTGGACCCTGCGGATCTGAACTACCGCCCTTACTACGTCAATAGTGAAGATAGTGACGATTTTGCTACAAGCAAGGGCCGTAACTACCACCAGGGACCAGAGTGGATCTGGCCTACTGGCTTCTTCCTCCGAGCCCTTCTCAAGTTTGATCTCAAGAGACGAACAACGCCTGAGGGTCGCACCGAGGCGTTCCAGCAGGTTACCCGAAGATTGAGTGGGTGCAAGAAGATGATCCAGGAGAGCCCCTGGGCTGGTCTCCAAGAGCTGACGCAAAAGAACGGCGAATACTGCGCTGACTCTGTAAGTCGATTTTCTGAGTATGTGAACACTTTGATCGTATACTAATCCCTGTATAGAGTCCCACACAGGCTTGGTCGGCAGGATGTCTGATCGACTTATACATGGACGCTACTGAGGAACAGAACAAGGCATAGAGCCATTGTTTAAGAGGAGGAAGTGATGATGGGACCTGAGGATTGGACATGGGCTTGAATCAAGCATACAATACCGCGCATTAACTATCCGTACTACTATCGCATTCTCCTGATTAGGTTAATAACAAGCATCTTTAAGCGTTGTAGCATTAACATTGTTGAGCCAAAAGGCAAAATAAAATTGTCCATATTAGGTTCTCCGATTTGTTGACATTGAGGCGTTGCTCGGAAGACGTTACCGTTATGAGTTATGAGTAGATCAACATTGCACCAAAATGAGGGGACTGTATCGCACTAAGAAGAACTGGTATCTGCGAGTAGAAGATTTCGCGGGGTGGTTGAATTGTAAATGCTGTATCAAGGATAGACTCCAAACCTCGTCCCATGCCGAGGAAGCTGTAGGTAATAAAGATGACCAAATAACTAACCAGAGAGTATTTCTGTTCTGGTCTAAATAAAACAAATAAACAGCTTCGTTTTTCCCCGTCCTCGCCTCGTGGCAGAGCCAACGTCACATTCCACCCACATGCTGGGAATGGAGGCGAGACTCGCTCCGTGGTAACAGCCACCACAAAAACGGAAACAGAAACAACAAATCAGGAGGATACGCCAACCCTCCTCTTCCTCACAACGCCAGAATATACGTAAAATATGAACAAGAACGCCACAGGGGGCACAGCACGACTGGCCACCAACAAACGCGTGAGTATTAGACCACGAAAGATGATGCAGACGGCATCTTTCAACCATGCTTGAAGAATCAAGTGTCTGCATGTTCCTGTGGTCATTACCGAATGCATTCGTTTCCTCCTCTTTCAAGTGCTGATGTAGCCCCCCTCACCAACTAAAAGTCATATGTTTTCGATGATATCGAATAGAGTAAGGCCGTTTAAATGAATAAATGCACGGTTTATATCGTAAGGCGAACAGAATGTCGAAGTGCTTTTTAACTCGGACATGGCAAGGAGAGTCGTTATGAGATCGGAACTGGCGTTAACAAAGTCGAGCACGAAGAAGGTATCATGTTCGGTCACGGACGATCCATCGCTTCTTCTCCTTGGGCTTCTCCTCCACGGCAGCACCGGCGGCAGCACCCGGTAGCATAAGGCCGTGAGAGTTTCGGTTCGATTCATCGTCGTAGGGAAGGCCTCCGGACTCTGAGGCCTCCATGCCGGGACCCCAAGATGGTCGAGATGCAGATCCAGAGTGCTTCTGGCCGAGGTGAGTCTGACGATCCTTCTTGCGCAGGTAACGGCGACGCCAGATGCAGGCGCCGATCCAAATGGCCGCGATGCCGACAACGAGAACAACAATCATGATGACCCATTGCCAATGGTTGGAGATCCTGATACAGTTAGAACAACTTAAGGTATGGGAAGTAAATCGCCAACATACCAATCACCACCACCACCGCCATTGTTAGATAGCTTGCTACCAGATGTTGATGAAGCATCGTCACCTGTCAAAGTCGTAGAGCCGCCAGTTCCAGTTTTCTTGGTTGTTCCTCCATTTTGAGCAGTTGAGACGCTACACATGCTTCGAAACCAGCTGGCGATGGATGAAAGGCCCTTGGGATCGGCGGTACATGCGTCATCGCAGACACCCGTAGTGGCGGTCGAGAAAGCGGCGACTCGTTGATCCAGACAGAAACATTGCGTGTAGGCGGTTGTGCCAGCATCAGCGGCTACTTGAGGAGGAACACAGGCACCGTTGGCATCGTAGAGAGGACCGCAAGCGGCGGCGCAAGCGGGAAGGACCTTCTGGTTGTTGAAGGGAACGATGGTGGTGACGGGGGCTTCACCTCCTTGTTGGGCTGTTTAGGTTGAGTCAAGGTTAGTATGAGGGGATTTGCGAAATCGACCTGGATTGAAGCCGAAGGATGACGCACCCATTTCGACGAAGATCAAGGGTCAGTTAAGCCCAGTTGGGAGAGTTCGATAGTCCAAGTCGTGGTCGTGGTCGAGGTCGAGATCGGTGTCGAAGGGAGAAAACGAGCGACGGGATCGTAGGAGGGAAAAGATACGATACAGACACAGACAGTAACGAGAGACGAGGATTAAGGTTGTGTTCAGTGGAACCGGGGGGAAGGGGGGAGGTGTCCTTTGTATGTATATGTGTGTGTGTGTCTGTGTATATGAGGGAGGCAAGACAAGACAAGGCCTGGAGAGGTAGGTATGTACGGCGTGGAAGCGACCTGGAAAGGAAATGCCGTGTCTGTCTGTCTTTAGCCAAGGCTGGCTTGCGTTTGTGCAATACGCTATTGAAAGAGTCGTGTCGTCACCAAACCACTTTGAGTAGAGGGGAATAAACAAAGTCTGACCGAAGCCAAGCCCAACCTCTCTTCTTTGTGGGTTTTCCGTCTGAAAGAGAACAATGAGATCAGAAGACCCAGGAGGATTCGGTAGTTGGTCGAGAGAAGGATCGATTTCACTTGATGATCGATAGATAATCGATGTTTGATGGAGATAGATGGCTGGGAAGAGGAAGAAGAGAGCCCAGAGAAAAAAGAGTGGGTGGGAGCAATGGAAGTCACAGTGAACAACAGCCTGCAGCCGGGGAAAAACTGGGCCACTATCTCACTGTAAGCGGCAGAGTCGGGTGACTTTGTAGCGGGACAAGACCAGGGCCAGGGATGTTTTTTTTTTTTTTCTGGCAGCGGGTGCAAGGGAAGGGGGGGTCTTGTCTCGTCTCTTTTAGATGCGACGGTCTTGCCGAACTCGGAAATGGATTGGAATTGTGAGGAGATGACCTGATGATAGCATTTGGAGGGGAATGCACGATAAAATGAATGTCACCAAAAGCATTCACTCACTCACTAAAAAAATCTGGAGAAATCTGGAGGGAGGGGAGGGAGGGAAATACTTGGAATACAAACATAAACTTGCCGCGTAAGTCAACTCTGGGCACTTTCACTGGATGGTAGCAGCCGCCCAGCCCCAACCCATCGGTACGAGAACAAAAAAAGATGGTGCCTAGGGACTTGGAGTCCAGGTATCTACGGGAAGCCCGGAAGCCATCTACATATGGTGTCGGTACATGGATCCCATGTATCTTGGGTCAGGTATGGGTTGTATCACGCGGTCGAATCCAGTGGTCTGGGCTTGGCGCATTGGGCTTGTCCAAAGGCAACAAGAAAGAGAGTTTCTGCAATTATCGGCAACTGAAGTTGTACTTGGATGCATCATGCGGAGAAGATCATTCTCACCAGAAATGCCATATTGCATTGCTTAATAGGTACATATCCGTACAAGTCTGCCCCTTTGTTTCTGGTGTTTTCATCTCGTTTTGTTTACTTGGCCTTGTCCCTTACAGTAGAACAGAAAACGTCTGAGAGCGTCTCAGTTTCAGCACAGCATCGATGAGAGCCCACAGTCTGTATCATCCATTATCATGGTCCGTATTATCCGTGATGCTGAACTGTATAACTGTGCCACCTCGTACAACGACATTACCGTTACCGTCTTGCAGGCCTCTCGTCATCTCGTGTACAGTATTGTTAGGCACCTACCTACCTAGACAGACACAATCTAACCATTTCTGGTTGTATTATGAACTACTGTCCATAGCGGCAGAGGCCTCGACAGCTGAACTTGTCTCAGACTGCGAAAATAAACTCATCATTGATACACCTAACTTGGTCTATATCTTTTTGTCAGCTAAGCCTGAGGTCTCCAGTCTGATTGACTTTCTTTCAGTGGGAGACTACGGTAAAAAAGAGCCGAAATCGTGCCCAGCCCAGGCCACTCAGCGGAGTTGCGTGCCTGAAATAGTGCCTCTCCACTGCTACCCTTCAGGTGATTGGTTGGATTCTGGGTTTCTCCGTCATTGCAATTTCCGATGCGTGCGCCTCTTGTTCTCATGTTGCCCAACAGAGAAACCTCATGATAGAGATTTTGTCAGAAAACGGCAGGTCAATTGTGTTCTAGAGTGTTATACCCTGCCAAGAACAAAGGCTCACCTGTATCTTACCTTTTGGAAACTGCAACTTTGAGACTTTGGTATGTGATTTACTTTTACCGTCCCTTATTTACCTCGACACCATCTTTGACGATGTGGTGCCCCCGATACGAATACAGTAATACAACTTTAAATGCGCTCAAATACGAGAAGTTCCCTCCTCCATAAGTCACATCCTCAGCAGCCTCGATTTGGTGGGATATCCATCCATACTTGGCGGATTTAATGCGTGTAATATCGACAGCCATGACGACGACTTTACTACTACTAGTAATCTAGAGCACACGGATCAACTGTCAGCTCTGCCTCTAGCACTCTAGCACTCATTTGCAGTCAATGCTTGACATTCAAGCCATGTTATCGCTGTCAGAATTAGCTTCCGCCCTATTCCTCAAGCCTTCCATTAGCTGCACCGTATTTTACCCGCCGTCGTATTGATGATTGAGTTCATCATGCACACCACTCCAAGCCATTGCCAAGATATTACCTGGACTAAAGTATCTTGGAACCTCATTTCTGGCATGCCATTCATGTTGAGCATATTGTGTTTTAATTGACCGCTAGACTTGATCATACTGTCAGGTTTATCGCTAGAAAATAAATATTAATGTCATATCTAAACTTAAAATCTCTATTCCGGACCATTCCCGACTTACAATGAACCATCCCATGATGTGCATTTACCTATAATTTCACCCGGGTCATGTGGTTACTAGCTTATCATTGCATCCATCAGAGCATCTAGAAACATAACAAACTGCTCAGCACGTTCATCTAGCGTGTCAAGAGTCTGGAATTTTACGTGACAGTTCCTCCCTGTCAAATGAGGGTCTCTAACCTGTAACATATCAAAGTGGATGAATAATGTAAAACAATTGTCTCGGATTAATATCTTGGTCCACATTCTGATATCCTCAACATTCAATCCCTATCTCAAACGTCTCTGACATTTGACCCAGAGTAAAATATGGCACCATGAGACGCTAATCGTCACTACCCAAAGCCTCAGACTCCAGTTGATCCTTTTCCCCAGCTTGGCTTCATCGGGCCATTTTGCATAGTCTGTGGCCGTTGTGTACATCATCTCTTGACGTTTTTGTTTTTCTCCTTGTCAGCTGGCTGATCCTCCTCCTCTTCATCATCATCAGAAATCTCCAACTCAGCCTCCGCCCTTTGTCCTTCCCTTGGAACCTCAGGTCGTCCTCCCGCTGCCGCAACAGCAACATCGTTGAAAGGGCCTGCAAGGGGCGGTTCCTCCAAGTGACGCGTTAACGTAAATGATTGACCTGATGATTCTTGAGTGTTGCCTCCTCCACCGGATGTGGCCGGCGTGTAAGTGCTTGCTGATTGATTCTGCGTAGATGAATTTCCCCCAGATCCAGAAGCCTCACCATCTACCGGCCGAGTGGCCTCTTCTTTTTTGCTAGGGCCCTTCTTTGGCTGATTGGACTTCTTTGATTGATCAGACATGATGATAGGCAGATTCTGTGAAGACTGATGCCAGAGTATGTGAAGAGTGTTTCCGGATGACAAATCGTTATCTCAAAACTTCAAGATGAAAGTGTTCTCTGCGCAGACTAAAGTCTTTAACAAGTTCTTGGTGATCATATCCAAGGGGAGAATGCCTAGCATTTATAGTCCGAGAGAACGAGAGGCTCTCTCATCCGTTTGTATTGCAGATGATGCAAACTCTCCTAACGAAACTCAAGCATGACCTCTTATGACTCTAGTGGTAAAGCAGGCTGCTTCATACTCTGTTTGTTGGCTCATTGCCAGACCGTAAAGTATGATCACTGGTTACACTGGGATGCTCTGGGATCAGGGTTGAAGTTATATCGTCGGTGATTCATCTAGAAATCGAGCATTCAGGGGACAATCTGATGCTCACGCACGCTACTGCACGTGTATCCTATTCAGGATAGTATGGCCGGGTTGGGATAATACGCACTCACTTTTGTCTAATTACTCAGTAAACCAGTAAGAAGGGGTTATAATACGATACATCATGAGACGAGAACACCATATCTCTTTGCTATGAAGGTGACTCTGAATCTGACTTCTTGCGCATTCATCGGACTATCATACCGCATATCCGCAAACTTTCAGATGCAATCATTGTTCAGTTCAGTCCCTTCTGTGCTCGCAATAGTAAACGCAGATGATTTTGTCTGTCATCCATTACGGACAATACTTGAAGCTAGGGATAGTGACGGGTGGGATATCAGCCGGTTTATCCATATGTCTCAAGACTCGAAGTCCCTCTCGGTGATTCTCATGCGGCTACCCGTTGTCTTAATGCGTAAAGCCGTTTCGACTCTGGTCTCCAATCAATTGCAACCACCAAAACTCCTCAGCCTGCTGCATCTCTCGCATCTTACGCAATGCGTCCCACAAGGTGAAGCAGTCATCGATCTTGTGAGCGCGGGTGATTGCAGAGTGAATCAGCTAAAGAGCATGAGGATTTTCCCAGAATGTTTGTAGATTAGCAAAAAGAGGCCAGAGCCACGCATGATCCTAAAATTGTCTCAGTCGCGCTATTGATTTGGATGTTGCACAAAAGGCATGTGAGCCTATGAGCGTAGCAAACAGAGACGGCAGATGCGATGGCAAACTCACGAGGTGAGGTGTTGATGCGGGTATCCTGAATAATATGCGTATCGGCATGAATCAATGTCGATACCCGTCTGATCAATGCATAAGCAGGAATTTGAGACATGCCCGTATCATACACTTGTAGATCGCTCTGCCGCAGATGCACAACATTAGTTTGCTTCGATATCAGGTTGTTGAGGAAATAGCGCCGAGAACCCGATTAATAATCGACATGAGGTATTATACGATTCGAATACTCCCTGGGATCATCCAACAGTTGATCAGATTCCGTTTAAGGGCTTCCTTATTATGAAATCTCATGTTTCGTGAGCAAAGGGGTCATTAACTAGCCTCACAAACAACTTCATAGACAGGTGAATCACGATAAGGGATAAACCACATAGTCTAAAATTTGCAAACGAGAGATGGTATCTTAGATGAATCACTTTTAGTTCCTGTTTGTAGGTCCTCCCACTGAGACTGCAAAGCCTCCAACTTCAACTTGTTTGATGCTCCTAGCACAATCTAAAAGACATTACCCTTGGTCTGCTGTCTGTCGATCGGCTTGTTACGCCAGACAATAACACAGATACAGATCAAAGGCAAGAAAGCGCATCCGGCAATAACCATCTCGCGCTGTACGACTCCGTAGGCGTGAACAACGGCATCTCGGATCGGGGTGCCAATGGGATCGGCCATCTGCAGCTTCATGTCACCGTAGAGGGCAGCGGTTTGGTTCTTGGCATCCTGGGGGAGAGCCTTGTACATCTCTCTGGGTAGATCGTTGGTCCACAGGGCACCAGAGATGCCGAAACCGATGGCCTGGCCGATGGAGCCGAACATAGAGTAAAGCGCAAGCACAACGGCAATCTCCTGGTGGGTAACCTGAGTCATGATGGCGAGAGGCCCGGTCATGGCCCAGATACCACCGCATACACCATGGAAGACCTGGCACATGACAAGGTAACCGATGTCGTTTCCAGGCTGTCGGAAGTGAATGAGAAGTGCAGTACCAAGGACACACCAGGGGATGCCGAAGACTGCAGGCCAGTAGTATCTTCCATACCAGCGGAGGAAACTGAATACCCTGTTAGCAGAATGGTCAGATTGGTTGACAGTGGCGCAACTTACAGTCCGATGAAGGGCGCCAGGATAGTTGAGGTTACAGAAAATGCGTTCAGAGTATAACCAGCGGTGGCAATACTGAGACCATGGACGACCTGGAGGTACGAGTTGTAATAAGTGTCCCAGGCAAAGATGGACATGTTGAGAAATGCGCTTAGAAGGCAAGCACCGAGGATGGTTCGGTCTTTGAGAAACTTGAAAGGCACATAGGGCACCTTAGCATACCATTTCTCCCAGGCAGCAAACCCAGCAAGGCAAACAACACCGACAACAAGCATTGCGATGATATAGTCAGTCTTCCAACCGTTGGGAGCACGAGTGGCAATGTTAAGGGGGGTCAGGATAAGAGAGAAGCCAGCAATGGTGAGGATCATGCCAACAATGTCAAATTCGACAAAGTAGTATTTGGTTGAGTCCCAGATACTGCGCCGACTCTTCTCTGGCAAGTATCCAAGCTTCTTGGCCTTGATTTCATGGTACATGAAAATGGCAGACACGGGGATAGAGAAGAAGACAAGAATAATACAGAAAGATCCAAAAGCCCAGCGATAAGTTGAGTGCTTGAAGAACAACTCGGCAATCTTAGGGCCACCGAAAGTAGAAGCAAGTCGGGGGCTCATGTAAAGGCCGAACATGATCATACGGTTGCGGAGAGAAGTCATATCTGAGAGAACGACATCGATGATATAGCTGAGACCAACGTGGCCAACCCAGTAGAAGGTATGGCCAGCAGCATAAGTCTCAACATTCTTGCAGCAGGCCTTCATAATCATCCCGATGATGATTATGAGGATCATCAGCAAGAACCCTTCGTTTCGGCCGCGGATATCGATGATCTTGGCGATGGCGAGCTTGCTAACACCCGCAATGATGGATCCGAAGACACTGGTTATGGCAAGCAGGCCATGCTGGCTGAACGAAGAAGTGACATATGGCACCAAACTGGAGTGAACAGCCTGAAGAAGAGTATCGACGAAGTTGACCAAGTAGAGGCTGGATTAATGTTAGCCGGTTCTCAGTGGCTCATAAACAGGAGCATTGGAGAGCATACAAGATGAAGACAGCCCACATCATACCAAGAGACCAGACTTTTGTGATAGCCTCGACACGCTTGACACCATCCTGTTTGATCTCAGAGCCATCGTCGGAATCATGTTCCTTTTGGTTTTCGGGGAAATCATCGATGGCATGGTTCTCAGGCTGTATCTGCTTCTCAAAGTCGCCCTGGACTTGGGTTGGGCTAGTGGAAGCGGCCATGCTTTCTTCTTGATGAGATCTTCGAGCTCTAATGATAATCAGAGAGCTGGGAATAGAGTTGTAAAGAAGGTTAAAAAGTGCCACGAGTGGGTTACACTTGGCTGAGGCCCTTCGCACTTAATGTAGTGGCATGAAGGAACATAAATGCAACACAGAAACGTGATCAAGGCCGCGGATTTATAGACAGCGTTACATTCTCCCGAAATATTCGCGACATCCCGTCTCGTCTCTTCCTCCATGAGTGGCAAGACAGTAGGATGGGTTGTCCGTCTCCTGGGTCCCGTAGGGATTAGCCTTGCACCAGACATGTTCAGTAGAGCTACCAGTGCCTTATTCCGGAAGTCGGACTAATGCCAAGCTCTTTTACAGAGAAAAAGTGCGCAGGGAAGGGCCAAGAAGGGTCGTGGATGCATGGTTCCTGTATTGCAGTGGATGATTCTGAGTGGAGTTTCTGCGGTAAGACGGATGAGAACCCTTGAGCATCGGAGAGAAGTCTGCTGTCAGGGAACAATGCTTTGTTCTCATTGGGAGAAGCTTGAAGGATTCATGTTGCTAGATGATCACTTCCGCAACTGGTCTAATACCGAGCTCTGGCCGCTGCAGAGGCTCTTTTGCGATTCAGGGATGCTCGCCCAAGTTGCCTTTATCTGATCATCAGATAAGCCGATAAAGGAGATTTAGTGGGGAGTTCCATCGCCTAATCCAAGCCGGTACAAAGAATCCCAGCATAATGAGTTCATGACCGATGCCGTCGGGTGAACTCTCACAGTCCGGTCGTCGACAAGAGTTGCTAGAATTGATATGGATCTCTCCCAAGCACGAATCAGAAACTTGATGACCCGCAATTGATCAAATCTGTTGTTCTCGAGTGTGGTTTAGCTGCAAGCATGCAGGGTTTAGTCCTGGTATGATCAATTCTTGAATAGTTCACTTGGCAATTGTCGTGAGATTAGTTGAGGTATCCTGTTAGTTATCCGTTTACTTCCGGCCCCAAGAACAAATTCTTTGATCAAGCAACCGACGAACTAGCAGAGTTTTACTTGCCCGGCTGAGGCCGTGCTGGGTTTAAGATGCGGCGCTTCAGCCCTGGCGGCTCTTAGCCACCAGCGACTGATCATCTAGATAAGATAAGATCGTATGAAAAAAGGTTTCTCATGTTGGTTCATTGCAGTTCTTGTCGCTTGAGCAGCCCTTGTCCGCATTTCTCGTCGCATTGTGTGTTCTGCGTTACTCCAAGCCGACAAGATAGTCTTTCTAGGTATCTGTCAGAAAATTGTGATGTCGAGAGGCGAAGCTGGTCGCTGTCCAAGTAACGCCTCTTACCTCATCGCGAACTAGTAGGCAAAAGCGCGTTGTTTCCGGTGGACAACATGAAGCCATCGCTTCCAGGCTCCAGCCGATGCAGAGCTAAACTGAAGATCCTGGGCAGTTCCACATCGTTTTACTGGAAATCCTTACTAGCACACGATATCTTATGCGGCCAAGAAGGACAGAAACGGAGTTTAACGACGTATTGGAGTCTCCGTGTCGTGGAAAGTGGAGGGTTTGAGGAAGAAGGATTCTTTTGTAGTGGAGCCCTCTGGCCTTATACGACCATCGTTCAGCCAATGCTCTCTCTTGTCTCCAGGTCTTGCCTTGAAGATCGTTCGAGCAGGCGTGGGGGCCTTGAGCATAATCTAATCTCCATCTTGAGAATAGCGAAATACTTAGGATCGAGGTGGCTCTTCCTCGGAGATGAATATCTTGACTGATCAGAAAGCTGCCAACCATGGTTCGCCAGACAAAAAGATTAACTGAGCTTCATCGTTTCGGCAGTAAAATAAGGATGATAAAACTCTTGTGTCCTAAAAGCAACAAATCGAGCATTTTCCATCATAGATTATATCCAACTTTGAAAACAACCCTATGTAAACAATACTAGAACAAGCTCTATTATCAGTATTTACTCGTGGACCTGTCCCATAGTTTGAGGTATACAGTAGTAAGAATCTATCTTGATTTGATTTCTATTAGATACATCGTTAGTTATCAGGAATATCAAATGAAACATTCGTATATGAAGTGGCAAAGGATGGTAATCGATGCGTGCCAAACCTTTGATTCACTCATCACTGCAGGTCACCAGGGTCTCAGGCTCTAAGACGGCATTTGCATAATAAAGACAGGCGACAGGCTAGTTTGAGTATACTGTTCAAGTCGCCTTGCCAAATGGTATGGAAGATAATATTTCCTTATATTTCCAAAACCTTCAGGATCTTACCTGACATATAAAACCTTCAATAAGTGGCGCTCGCCATCAAAGGTTTCCTTGGCCGGTTTTCTACACAAAATAGGCTTAAACTTTCCTGGAAAATCAGCGCAACGTCTCAAATGAGCCAGTAAACCGTGTGATATTCAAGATGGCTTTAAATAAGCTTCGCGTACCATCCTGTCGATAGAGTCCCTTGAGTCCCTCCTAACAAACAGGCACCATATGCTTGGGGAAGCTAGGCACTGCAGAGTATATTTTTCTCCAAGGCAGCCCTCCAAACACTTAGATGATCTAGCATTGGCAACGTGAAGGCTCTCTGCCCAAGATAGTGAAATAGTCAACAAAAAAGACTCAGCACGCTGCTTGCCATCATCATGGGCGGGGATAGAGGCTTCAGAGGATATGTGATTGAAATCATACCTAAATGGCAAGGGCCAATGGGTACAGCTCATTCTCTGACACTTTGAGCTTTTATCTGTTGCCAGAAACTTTCAGTATCCATACATAAACTTCTAAACATTGTATGATATAAACTCAAAGCGACTGTCTAGACTTATATAAGTAATGGGCTTTACCTTTCACCATCCGGCCAGGTTCTGTGCATACTGATCTATCCTTGCTTCAAGAATTTCAACCGACAGCTGGCATAAAGAAACAACAATCGATTATACTAATTAATCAAAAATCCTTTGCTTCAACGGCTTATACAGAACGAACGAAATGGCACCCCCTAAACAATCATCCACTCCTACTGATGGCAAGTATCTTGGCCATCGGGAAGTCTATGCCAGTCTCGATGGCCACGTCAACCCGAATGCCGACGTCTTTGAAGAATACCATTCCAGTCCTTATTACGCGAACTCACCATCCTTCTTTGATGACGCTTTCTGCCGTTATGACGATTCGTCGCTTACACAGGAGGACATCTTCGGTGCAAGGGTCGTCCACCGTACTGAGACGGATATTGACTCGGACGATAGTCGCCCCAATTGTCATGTTGAGGAGGACTCGAACTTCCATGGCCCAGAATCTTCGAACACAAACCCCACTCATCCTGCTGGACTCTTCAATCGTCTCGCACTTGTTGGCTCGCCTATTGATCCTAGACTTCTCTCCTCTAATCGTTCGGCGGACAATGAAACCCACATCAAACCTAACGCAACTGAGAGCGTGCTGTCGCAAACAGAATCCACTACTACCGACAGCAAAATCATGCAGGATCAGATTAAAGCCGATTTCGATGTGGAGATGCTTCAAGATGCCATGGCCATCCTAAAACTTCAAAATCTCATTGTCTTAAGTAAGCAAGATCAAGCTCGCCTCAAGGACATTCCTATCATGATGGACAAATGGGCAACACAGAAATTGGTGGATACTCTCTCAGCCCTAGAGGACCAGTCTACTGTTGATGGTATATACAAACTTCACCAACTTTTACTATCTCTCATCAAAGACTACCTGACTAAGGCGACCTCTGATTTCCTTCCACGAGCATACCGAGGTTTTCCTATGGTGGACTCGGACTTGACGTATACCGAGCACCCAAGACCTGAGGGAAGATTTGACCTGGATCTTGTTGGCAAATCTGGACGAAAGCTTCTTTTCTGGGCTTTCTTAAGACACGAGTTGATGAGCAAGGTTCGCCTTTACGTCGCGATTATCGATCATTGCTATGGGCCTCCAGTCGAACTGAGTCGACGAGGAGGCCGTAAGTTTCTACCATGGGAGGACGAAGCCATCAGGTGTGTTCATACCTATATACAGACTCTGTATACAGCCTTCTTTTCTGAGTTGTCTGGAGCTGAGGTGCCGTATCCACCATCCCCGGGACTTGTAAGCTCCAACAGCATGGTCTGCGGGACAGTCCAATGGGTAGAAGCACTCACAAACGATAAGTCCGTGTCCGCCACGGCCGCAGCAAGACTACCGAATTATGGTCTTCAACCAATCATGAGCCTCCTGGATGAGAGACAAAAGCAGAAAGGTCAGAAAGCTTCAATTGAACCTGCGTTGTCTCTTCTTAGAGATGCCGGTTGCGGTTGTGCTTATGGTCGCGCCCACAAAGAAACCATTTCGGGGAATTTTGACAGAAAAAAGGTATTGGTTCCAGAGTTGTGGATGGACATCGTACTTGGCCATGGCACGCCTCGCAATTATACACATGAGAATCTCATCCTACTTCGACAACGCGCATGGGTTTTTTACTGGGGTCCTACAGCTCACCCTCAGCGAGAGGCTTTACTCAACATATCGCAGGATGCAGGTACTAGGGTACCCGTTCTGAAAGGATGGGAGCGTTCTTGGTTCCAATAGTAAGCCGTGGGTGCATGCTTGATCGACTTGCACTCGAAGTTGGAGATACACCTCAGTAATTCAACAGTACCTTATCTTATACGTCTGGAATGGTTCATGGAAATGAAGTGAGTGACTTAGAATTTACAAGACTTCCTTGCGGTGCAGGGTAGATGTTTGTGTCGACGCATGATTCGGCGACCAAAGCTCATGTGGGTCTCCCTTCACCGTCTCCGTACGTCATCGGTTCTAACTCGTCAGGCGCCACAACTTGAACCTGAATAGTTTCAGCCTTGCATTTGCGTCTCACAACAACTCTCAGCATTTGTCGCTGTGAGTATTCACCATCATCGTCCCTCGCGATGAAGAACAAAACCGATTCGTGCTGGAACCAAAGTCAGAAGGCCATCGCCCCTGACACCGGCAAGAGTCTCGAGGTCCAGCTCGTACTGTCTTTGGTGATTGGTGTTTCTGCCTTCTTGCTCTTCTGTGTACGTTCGTCCTTGGCACGCCTGCAAGATCCTTTACTGCCCTTGAATGATCCGGCAAAGCTATGAGGTCCACAGCTGACTCCCTTAAAGATCCTACGCCCGCGATGGCCCGCCCTTTACGCTGCGCGAAAGCGTCGCCTCGATCACCACCTTGGTCTGCCTACCCTTCCAAATTCCACGTTCGGCTGGATCCCGACGCTTTTTAAAATTACCGAGGAGCAGGTCCTGGCTTCCGCCGGACTCGATGCTTTTGTGGTACGAGACAAACCCTGAGAAGCGTGTACGAATCATTAACGGGTTATAGTTTCTGAGCTTCTTCAAAATGGCCATACGACTCTTTAGCGTCATGGCAATCTTTGCGACTGTCGTTCTATACCCAATCAATCGTGCATTTGCGCATGACGGTCGTAAGAATGGCGGCAGTGGTAATGATACATCCATTAACCCGGCTTCATTGTTCGGAACAGATCAGCAGGTGTCTTCAGATCCAAGCTTCCTCGACATACTGAAGCACAAGGATAAAACGGATAAAAGTTTGGAGAGGTCCTGGCTTTGGGCTTATGTCGTTTTCACATACTTCTTTGTTGGCTTGACGATTTACTATCTCAACCTCGAGACATTTCGTGTCATCAAATTCCGCCAGGACTATCTCGGATCACAGTCCACCGTAACAGATAGGACATTCCGACTTACAGGTATTCCCGAGGATTTGAGATCGGAGGAAGAGATCAAGGAACTTATTGAAAAATTGGGCATTGGAAAAGTTGAGAGAGTTCTGCTGTGCCGAGACTGGAAGAAGCTTGATGACCTTGTTGATATGAGAGATGCGACTTTGCGACGCCTGGAGGCTGCATGGGCTACCTACCTCAAGCACCAGCGCCAAAAACAAAAAAGCAATAGGCCCCAGCGGAGAGACGGTAATGGAGTGCCTCGCGACCAAGAAGATGACGACCAAGCTGGAGAGAACGGACGCCTCTTGGACTCTCAACAGGATCCATGGGGTTCTGACGATGAGGGCAGACCTAAAGTCAACATACGCTATGGAACCCTTGGTTTGCGATCTCGCAACGTTGACGCCATCGATTATTACGAGGAACAACTTCGAAGACTGGATGCCCAAGTCACAGAGGCTCGCAAGAAGTCATACGCACCAACAGATATGGCCATTGTTACTATGGACTCAGTAGCTTCATGTCAGATGGCTATCCAGGCACGAATCGACCCCAGACCAGGCCGGCTCTTGACCAAGTTAACACCAGCTCCTTCAGATCTCGTCTGGAGGAATACCTACGCTCCTCGCGGTATTCGCCGCCTTAAATCATGGGCTGTGACACTGTTCATTACGGCTCTCACACTCGCATTCATATTTCCCACCATTGGCATCACGACACTGTTGAGCTACTGTACAATCAGGGATTACTTTCCAGCATTGGCCAAATGGCTACAAGAGCACGGCGTTATCTTTTCGTTTGTCCAAAACGGTTTGCCCGCTTTAGTTGTATCGCTTCTTAACGTTGCTGTTCCATATCTTTACGATTTCCTCTCTAACCACCAAGGAATGATTTCCCAGGGTGACGTGGAACTCTCTGTCATCTCCAAGAATTACTTCTTCACCTTCTTCAACACCTTCTTTGTTTTTGCGGTGTCATTGACAGGAATCAATTTCTGGAGCCGGATTCAGGAAATTGCGAAGGACACAAGCAAAATGGCGACATATATGGCCGACGACGTGGAGGCGCTATCGATTTTCTATATTTGCTTCATCCTGCTCCAGGGAATTGGCCTCATGCCCTTCCGAATTCTCGAGGCGGGAAGTGTATTCCTTCATCCGTTCCTCCGGTGGCTTTCTAAGACGCCACGCGATGCCCTTGAGCTCAAAAAACCCCCGGTTTTTCAATATGGCTTTTTCCTACCCACGTCTCTGCTTGTTTTCAACCTCTGCCTTATCTACAGTGTCTTGTATTGGGGATATGCTATTCTCATTGTTGGCACTGTGTACTTCTGTCTGGGCTACTTTGCTTTCAAGTACATGGTACTGTACGCAATGGATCAGCCTCAACATGCCACTGGAGGTGCGTGGAGAATAATAAGCTACCGTATCATCGTGGGGTTGCTCGTCTTCGAGATTGTCATGGCGGGCCGGATCGTCACATACAAGGCATTCATTCAGTCGGTGTGCATTCTGCCACTGCTCCCCTTGACCACCTGGTACAGCTACTATATCAAGCAGCGATTCGAGCCTCTGACCAAATACATTGCCCTTCGCGCTGTCAGGGCAGATGAGGATCCAGATGATGCAGCTGCAATGGACGACGCATTTGAGAACGAGGACCGCCCTCGACCCTCACAGGCCATTCTGCGTCGCGGAAGTACCCTGGACGAGTACAAGGAAAAGGGATTGCAATTCGTCAACCCCAGCCTTGTGGCCCCGTAAGTTATTATTTTCCCACTATTTGATATGAATACTGACAGCTATACAGACTTCCCCAGCCGTGGATCTACGACGAGCCACCTCCACCCATCCCCACGGATGACACACAGACAACAGAGGAGACTGAGCGCCCTGTTCTCCAGGGTGTCGATAGCACACTCGGGATAGGAGACGAAAATGTGTGGAGAGATAACGGAGGAAATAATGTTTAATGACGTTGATTGAAGGTGGCATGCATGATTATGGCGCTTGCCTGGGGTTTGAAGTTTGAGCAGGTACCCCGATGTCCTTTTCTTTTATTGCAAGAAGACACGTTGGCTTTTTTGTCCGTCGAAATGATGTCTATAATAACCGAAGACATAGAAAAATCATGAAATCAAAGCGCAGTTGAGTCGTGAAACTCTGTCACAAGCAAGAGGTATCCTGATCTGCCCCTTCCCACTTCCAATCCTGTGATCTTGGCAACAGTACTTTCCTTGCTCAACACCTAATGGCTGAGGCGACCGTCTTCTTCTCCGTCATCATCATTCGTTTGACCAACTATCAACAAGCACATATCACGAGAACATTCGCTCATACTTACCTACACATAAATTCTATACACGCCTTTTGAGATCTGCTCAGATCGCCGCTGCCTACCTCTTGATGTGCCATCGGGCGTGACCTCGCTAAGCGCATGATCTGACAAGGCATATGCGGCTGATGCACTTGGACTCCGGCGACTTTCGGTAATCTATTCGGTCCAGTCGGAAACGTCTTCAACATTCCGGTAGCAAACCCAGAGGCTTGACTATAGGGAGCGACACAGGGGTCACGGCAATGACCCTTCTGAGTGGAGACGTCAAGGCATACGATCAATTCTCCCAGTTCATAGAAGCACGCGACGGCCATGGCCAACAACAGCAGCATCGCAGTAGAGAGCAAAGCCCAAGCCAAGAAATAACCACCAGCAACATCAGGGATCACTACAGACCTGTTCCCTTTGGCGATGGAGACCACATTTTGTACACAGATCCCAGAACCGGGACCCTTTCTTTGGGCTCTGATGCAACGGGAGGATCTTTGGATCGCTTAATTTGCAAGGCCCAATTTCGTCCTCCAATGAATGCAGCGTCAACGCTGCCCGTGGTATACGCAGCTTTGTCTGACACGAGATTCGGGGTCTGTGTCATGGCGACATTTTCGGTTGGGAGTGGTGGATACGATAGTCTAGGAGAGGACATCTTAACCAGGCCCAGCAACTCCGATCCGTCGACATCTTCAGACACAGACAAACAGATGATTGTTTTTTACATGATACCGCCAGATGTGTTTGCCGTCATATCTCACGGTCTATGTCGTCAGCATTGCATGAATGCCACCCAACATGATGAGAATGACAGCTCGTTGGTTGAGATAGAGTCACGGCCCAATGGAAGTTGCAACGAGATTGACTCTGAGGTTGATGGTTTCGCACAAGCGACAACATATCCACTCGAAATTCGAGGACTGCCAGTTGCTATCTGTTGCAATTTGGTGGAGCTTGCCCTAGATTCGGGAGCTGATATGATTCTTTGGGCTTTCTGCGAGCAGGGGTGGGCTCGGGCGTGGGCCTTGCGTGTCGGTCATCAAGACACATCTCATCGTACAGTCGTGGAGGCCAATGGGAGTCTGAGACAGGTCGATTCTAAGGGCGACTACAATATGACAGAAGAGGAGCAGGTGGTTGCAGCGCCAGATGTTTCTTTTAAAGCTTTGACAAGTGCAGAGATTGCCTTCAAGACAAAACCGGACACGACTGGGCAAACACCGCCGACCTACGACCATGGGAGACTTGTTACTAAGATTATATTTCGGGAGTGGTAGGTGAACTTTATTGAGGACTCGAGAGGGAGCTTGAATACTTGTCTAGAGAGGAGAGACAAGAGATTCGGTGATGTTCCGGAAAGACCAGAGATTGCATTATCAGTTGATAGCATCAATAAGTAACATGATAGTCTAAGCAGAAGGTACAAGGATTATTACCGAAGAGTGAACAGGGGTTAGTGCAGCAATGACGTTGGCGTGAAGCTTGAGTTTTTAGTCTCGTTGTTTCAGCCCAGTAACTTACAAGTCCAAGTTCCGATGACGGCGCTGAAGCTTAGATATCGCGGGATCCACATCGGAAGCGACGGTTCCGATGTGGAGGCTCTTGTTCGCCCGTTGATATGTTTAACAGACTGAGACCGAAGACTAAAGGAAGATAGCCATTAACCATAACAGATGAAACTTAAAGTACAGAAATCAGACTGGAATTGAGAGACAGAACTGAAGAGAAAGAAAAGGATGCGGCTGATATTGAGGCTCACAAACAAGCAAGGATGTCAAAGGCATGTAACGTGTTCGTCCCCTGATCAGAAGAAGCAAATAATGAATCCATAATGCTATGTACACCCCAACACCGAAGTATCCCCAACCAACCAAGCGAGTGTCTCGAGCAAAAACAGGTAGATTTGTGATATGCTTAATCCTTGTGCTGTCGGATGGAGCCGCACGGTTCGCAGCCGCATCCGCAAAGAGTGGGCCCTCGAACCGGGTGGCGAGGGCCCCACTTTGACGGCCCAGCGCCGGAATTCGGGTGCAGCGATATCAATTCATGTGGGGACAAGGTTACCTTTCTCATTGAATGAGAAATCTTTGGAGCAAGAGATGAGATGAGATGGGGAGGTATATAGAGGTGGGCATGGCCCAGTTTATGAAAGATTTGTTTTCGTTGAACATCTTGAGACATTGACTTGATTCTCATCCTTTATCTGTCTACTTTACTCTACTCTCCTGGACATATTGTATTAACCCTTTATACTGAGTATTGTGATACACTATCAACAAACCAAACAATCAAACAAAATGGATCAACAAAATCCAAATCGCTCATCAACAACCCTGGAAGGTCGTGAAGAAGACACCACCTTCGCACCCCTAAACACCCACCAAACAACAATGAGCCACATCCGTCGCTCCCTCTCCCACACCCACACACACTCCCACGACGGCTCCCAGAAAGAAACCCGCGATCCAGATCTAGATATCGACCTGCCCTACCGAACCCTCAGCGCCAACGCCAACCTAGACGAGTACCGCATTGAAGTCCCAGGCGGTGCTATCCCCGGTCCTATCCAGCCTGAGGAGATCGCAAGAAAGTCAACCAACCATGAGCCTGGACAGGAGAGGCGGTACAGGCTTGTTACTTTCACTCCTGGCGATAAGGAGAATCCTAAGAATTGGAGCAAGGCTTATAAGTGGTGGTGCACTATGTGTGTCGCGCTGACGTGCTTCGTTGTTGCGTTCTGCTCTAGTGTTATCACTGCTGATATCGCCGGCGTGGTTAAGGATCTGAACGTCAGTAATGAACTTGCTCTTGTGAGTATAAGTTTGTTCGTTGTGGGTTTTGGTGTTGGACCTATGGTCTTTGCACCCCTTTCTGAGATTTACGGTCGACGAATTATCTAGTAAGTCATCTCAGCCAAGATGTTTGGTGATCAATACTAACGTCATCTAGTGGTTCTACTCTTCTTGTAGCTGTCATCTTCATCATTCCTTGTGCTGTGGCAAAGAACATTGAGACTCTTCTCGTCTGCCGAGCCATCGATGGTATAGCTTTCTCAGCACCCATGACCCTTGTTGGTGGTACACTCGCCGATCTGTGGAAGAATGAAGAACGTGGTGTTCCCATGGCTGCATTCTCTGCTGCTCCCTTTATCGGCCCGGCTAGTAAGTTACCTGCAAATACCGTCATGTATCCAAATACTAACGAATGTTTCAGTTGGTCCTCTTGTCGGTGGCTTCCTCTCTGATGCCGCTGGTTGGCGATGGCTCTACTGGATACAACTCATCCTCGCCTTCGTCGTCTGGATCCTCATCACATTCACCGTCCCCGAGACATATGCCCCTACTCTTCTCGCCCGCCGAGCTCGCAAGCTTCGAGCTGCTACTGGTGAAACCGACCACGTCACAGAGCAGGAGCTGGATCTTCGACCTCTGTCTGAGCGTCTCCGAATCTTCCTCATTCGACCTTTCCAGCTTCTCTTTGGCGAGCTCATCGTCTTCCTTATCTCCGTGTACATGAGCGTCCTCTACGGTCTGCTGTACATGTTCTTCGTTGCCTTCCCTATCATCTACCAGAAGGGCAAAGGTTACTCCGCTGGAAAGACTGGTCTCATGTTCATTCCTGTCGCTGTTGGTGTTCTCCTCTCAGCTGCTTGCTCTCCCTGGGTCAACAAACACTACATCTCGCTCGTCAAGAAGCACAATGGTCATCCTCCTGCTGAGGTCCGTCTTATTCCCATGATGGCCTCATGCTGGTTCATTCCTATTGGTCTCTTCATCTTTGCCTGGACCTCATACAAGGACCTTTCTTGGGCTGGACCTGCTATGGGTGGTTTCCCCGTTGGCTTTGGCTTCATCTTCCTTTACAACTCTGCCAACAACTACCTTGTCGATTCTTATCAGCATCAAGCTGCCTCTGCTCTCGCCGCAAAGACTTGTATTCGAAGTTTCTGGGGCGCTGCAGTTGTTCTCTTCACTGAGCAGATGTATGAGCGTCTCAACGACCAATGGGCCTCAACACTCCTTGCTTTCATCAGTCTAGCTTGCTGTGCCATTCCCTTCATGTTCTGGAAGTACGGTGCCAAGATCCGTGAGCGAAGCAAGTACGCCTACGCTGGTGAGGACGAGACTGTCGATGATATTGAGAAGGCCAAGGGCCGTGTTAACACTCATGGCGGCGCTCAAGTCCGTGACGACTCTGAGGATGAGGATCTTCGCCGTGCTCGCAGCTATGTGAGCAACCCTTAAGCCAATTATACTAGATTGGGTCTCCAACTTGTCCTTTGGACATTTTCACATCAAAAATAGACTGGGACTTAGACTTAGACTTGGGGTAGTGCCAGGAGGTTGGACTTTAATGCCTGGACAGGACCTGCATATAGGTATAATATGCGCGGAAAATCATTTGGAGTGGACTTGGATATTTAGCATAATACCCTTGAATTTAATGTCATTTTAATCAACACACTGAACCCATCAGTGCCTCTATCATGTGTCTGCGAGAAGTATCCTAGCCTGATAAACGAGCCTTTGTTGACCATGTGCAGCAGAACCATCAAAGAACCATTTCTTTTCACCATTGGAACCGAACAAGAGCGGAACGAAAACGAATAACGAGACACGGCGCCCGAGCCTGTTATCATCGTACACAGAAACTAGGTTTTCAAGGGGTCGGAAGGCGTTCATGCAAGCTTATCCTTCATCGGTACCGTTCGGCGATGAAATGGGTCGCGTCAGAGCTTTCATCGAGAGGGCCCACTTGGTGAAGAACATGGCAGCAGGGATCGCTCTTCATCTCCTTCTAGTTCCCGGCTCGGCCGCGATAGCATCCCACTAGAGGTGTGAACTTTTGCCCAAACAAGGATAGGAGCAAAGGGTTGTTATCTCCAGTGGATCATCGACTCTCCCTCTCCTAAACGCCGCGAAAACAAAAGAAAAAAACAGAACAGAAAAGCAAAAGAATGTGACCCCTTTAGATGGCGCGGACGGGTAGTGATTCACGGCGTCGCAACTTGAGGTCCTTGGTCAGAGAGTTCTTGCTTGTCTTGGTCTCTATCCACTCCTCAAGGTTGCTGAGGGTACACTCGGCGATCTCGGTGAGAGCCTCCTCGGTGAAGAAGGCTTGGTGACCACAAACAACCACATTGGGGAACGTCATGAGGCGCATGAGCTTATCATCTTGAATGATTGTCGACGAGTGGTCGTTGTAGAAGAGTTCACCTTCCGCTTCGTACACATCGAGCGCAAGGCCACCGATATGGTTTGTCTTGAGCGCATGGATGACGGATTCAGTGTCGAGCAGGCCACCTCGTGAGGTATTGACCAGCATGGCACCCTCTTTCATCAAGGAAATAGTGTTGCGGTTGATGATGTGCCGTGTTTGCTCCATGAGGGGACAATGAAGACTGACGATATCACACTGAGGCAGAAGGTCTTCGAGCGACTTGTACTCGCCATACTCCTCAAAGGCTGGTGAAGGGAAGGGATCATACGCGAGGAGTCTGCAACCGAAACCCTTCATGATGCGTGCAGTAGCGAGACCAATTTTGCCAACACCGACAATTCCGACAGTCTTGCCATAGAGGGTCTTTCCGAGAAGGCCATCGAGAGCAAAGTTACCCTCACGAACACGGTTGTAAGCGCGATGGGTCTTTCGGTTGAGGGTCTGAATCAGAGCAACAGCAAACTCGGCAACAGCCTCAGGAGAGTAAGAGGGGACATTGGCGACCATGATGCGGAGTCGCTGGGCAGCATCGAGGTCGACATTATTGAAGCCTGCGCATCGCAGCAAAATAGCCTTTACGCCAAATTCTGACAGGGCGGAGATGACATTGTCGTTGACGACATCGTTGACGAAGACGCAAATGGCATCGGCTCCGTCGACAAGAGAGACGGTATCTTCGTTAAGAGCAAATTCGTGAAAGATGAGCTCGATGCCAGACTCTGCGTGCTTGGCGCCGAGGACTGACGACAAGTACTTTTTATCGTAGGGTTTTGTACTGAATACGGCGAGCTTCATGGTGATAAGATAAGGATGAGTCGGATTGGAGTTCAGGAGGAGGAAGAAGAAGAAGAAGAAGAGATTGAGATGGAGATGTGAGAGACGAAAAACTTATAAGGGGATTGAAGAGGAAGAAATAAATAAATAGGCAAGTATGGATGTCTCGACAGCTAAGCTCTTTCCTCGATCCAATTGCGCGGGGTTTTTGAAGCTTGGAAGGTAATATGGACGTTTCTGGGCATTCTCCACCAGAAACGGGGAGAGCTTGAAGTATATATACACTCACTAAAACATACAGAATACCCAGCCATTATCCTCTATTGTCTATAATTTAGACTCAATCATCATATGAACCCACTAAGCACAGCCCCTACACGAGGAGAGGAAAAGGAGGTCACATCCATTAACTCTATCCAGCTTCAGCACATACATTCACACCGATCAACCATCTCCAATTACAGCGGTGTCGTCAGCATGTGCCTTGGAAAATCAGACCATACCAATATCCATAGCTTGGACGCCAAGCACGTGCGTATGTGCAACTGTTACAAAGAAAAGGAGGCAATTATTGTTGTTATTATTATCTTTTGAGGCTGACGATCGAGTTGGGCTTCAACGTATGATTAAGCTTTTCACTAACACTCATTTTCAGCTGTCATTGTTGTTGCTTCTCCATAGACACATTCCTACGTCAATACCAACGCCGAACAAGTATAGGCGTCAAAATGCATTAGGCATCACAATAGCTCACTGCAAAAATAAATCCAGTTATAAATTATTCATATGCACCCCACGCTCGCCAAATCAACTGAGGCTCTTCCAACTCCAATCTCATCTCCCATTAAATGTCCCCGGAATCGTTCGGTGTCCGTATCCCGGGGATCCGGGTTAATGACCCCCGGCCCCGAATGGATGGGACTATTTATTGTCTGACATGCAAGGCACGCAGAGCCCCAATCATCCTTTCTTTATATGGTCTGATTTTAACAATCGAAAGTTGTAATTTCTAAGATCGATCTTGATAGGATCACAAAGGCCCCTGCTGAGCTTGAAACGGGCAAGGATATACGCAAGGTCAGCTTCGGTGACATATCAACAGTGACCACTGGACGCTTGTGCAATTCGGTGAGCGTTGCAGCATCTCATTTATGACCTCATTTGGAGGTCCCATTGATATCATGGGCAATGTGTGAGTCATCGACAAGGCATTGGCACTGCGTATACAAGGCTATGTTGCATCTCAGCAGTGGCCTGATATGCCCTGGAATACCCTCTCCTACGTTGACACCTAATTCTATACTTGAGACCACCTCCATCAAGGATTCTCGGTGTCGATATGCAAGTATCGGCTTACTAAGAAGAAAGATTTTGAATTCTATCCAGAGCATGATATTAAACTGACCATGGCTCTCCTTCAAATGACTAACTAACCTCATTTTGTACCATTTATTTCTCCCCAGAATACGAAACAATATCAGCTCTCATGCCGCTGTAAAATAACAATTCACGATGCAATGGAATTTTTAGGCATTTCATGGCCTTGAAGGTGAAATATCTTCATGGATTAGTAGTCGAGTGCTGCAGTTAGAAGATATCATGCAGTTCAGGTACGGATGATCTGATCATATTGGGCCAGCAAGACCCAGCCGATCGGCTCCTCCACGATACCCGCATGCATCTCACATTATCCGAGTAGATCATATCTAAGGCTAAATGTTATGTAACTTATCATGCACCTCGTCACGGCGTGTGGAGCAATCCATCAAGACATCGGCCCGGTCCGTATCCCTGCCTTGCCTTACCTTTCCGCGGATATCACAACAATCAATACCTTGCCACTGGAGAGCTGAATATCTTGGGTTCTTAATTCCTTCTTTGGTCTTTTCTCTAACGCTTATAAGTGCCACTGATGGTATAATCCTTCTTCGGGCCTTTAACCGTGTACTCGATGCCCCACTCCCTCAGGTTCACGGCCTGGAAGGCAAAGTTGTACTTGACATCGTAGTAATCGTCAATGCACAGATGACCTGCCTTGGCCTTCCAACCCTTACTCGTCGGTTCTGTGAACTCAATCTCGTGGAACAGATAGTCCGCACGCTTCAAATCCTCTGGTTTAGCGAACCACACACTCAGCACATCCTTGAGCTCATCATATCTCCAGACGTAGCGACGTGTGGCCTTGAAGCCAAATCCTTGTTCTGTCTTGAACTCTCCCTCTTCGATGTATAGATACTCCATGCCCAGCTCATCATCGCTAGGGAGATCCTCGCTAGCGTTACCCGCACATCGCAAGCCATCGTTTGTCTTCTCCCGAAGGAGGAATTGCGCAGTCCCACTAAAGTGTCCGCTTGGATGTGAGGGCAGTTTGCTCACAAGATCACGCTCGAGTTTCCATGTACCGAGGAGACTTCGAAAAACAGCGTGGGCTACGAATTTCGACGTTGTCAGACCATCAATTGCATCTTTATGTGTCTGCTCAAGTGACTTTGTCGCAGCATCCTTTGAATCCTGATCGTCACTAGGATCTGAGTACCTCGCTGGTGTGAGCATGTCCAATGGCAGATTGTTATGCGGCAAGCTGGGAACTGGAGGCTCAAGAGGCTCGCGAATCTTCAACTCAAGTGCCTCTGCAATCTCATTCACCAGATAAGGGTAGTCACCCATTGGGAACTGCGATACTCGGGGATCATTTCGCAATTCGAGCGTTCGCTGAATCGAGGTGTCATCGCGAAGCTTGTTCTTAAAGATCTCAGATTCACGACCAGGGGATACGTTGTCTGACCACAGTGCAGCCACAAACCGAGCCTGCATCTGCATCACACCCCAGTATGGGGATCTGTAAAACCCCACAAAGCCTAGATCTGGCACTTCAGGGTGGTGAGTTCCGTGGAAAGCCAGGGCGACAGGCTGATCAATATGTTTTGGCGAGAAATGAAGTGCCTTCAAAACGTCTTCAGGGAGATAGTTTATGCAAGGTGAAGCATCAAAACCTGTTGCAACCACCACCGCTGCAATATCCTCAATCTTTGTGCCGTCAGATAGTGTTGCTGTAGATCCCTCGAGGCTTTCGAATTTGCCTTTCGACAAAGAAATCATTCCAGATCGAACAAAATCAGTGTACCATTCGCTGACAGCTAGATAGGGCTGCTTATCGTCATTTGTGCCATCAAGTTTGAGCAATGGAGAGTATTCCGATTGATCAGAGCCAAGAACGCCTTTGTAGACGCTGTGGACCACCTTTGCTGTTGCTTCGGGGATGTGTCCCTGTATATTGGTCAGTGGTCGAGGGCGGTTGTTGAGGTTATACGAAGAAAAGTCGAGAGGGAGAAATGGCGCTGCGGCTTCTGCAGGCTTGGGACTGGTATAAAGAGGGAATACCCATATCGGACGTTGAATAACATGATGAATGCTATAGTTGTCGATATCCGTAATTTTCGATGGATCGGGTGAGTTGGCCTCGGAAGAAAGATGGACGCCGATGGTTCCAGCAATCTCAACACCAGACATTTGTCCACCAACTACGAGGATCTTCCCACCACCGGGTCTGCCTTCGCCCAGAAGGCTTCTCACATCCCTGTAATGGCTGCTGTGGACAACTGGGATAGCTGTCTGCTTCTCAAGACTCTCGGGTATAATTGGCTTTCCAAAGAAACCAGAAGCAACAAGAAGATAGTCAAAGTTCTTTGTTTCAGTCCCAGCCTCTGACTTGGTGTTGACAACCCAACCATTAGATGATCCCTCAGGCCGCTGTGCACTCTCAACCCGTGTACCAAGCTTGAGTTCAAAATCCTTGTTGCTCTTCAGGAACCGCTCGAGATATTTGTGAAGATATCTTCCAACCATCCAACCTTGTGGGAGTTGAGGGTCGCTATCTTCCCATGCAAGTTCACTAAACTGCATTGTATGTCTGCTCTGGTTCGCCCACATGAATGGATGGACCTGTCTGTCATTGTCCGTCTTTGACGTAGGCCACAGACCTCCGATATCCTTCTGAGCATCGAATATGGTGACTTTGAATTCTCCAGGGGCAGTGTTGTGTAACAGCGTTTTGCCTGCGACAAGTCCTGAAGGACCAGCGCCTACAATACTCAGCAAAAGGTGTCAGAGATAGCAAGGCGTGACTCACCAACAATACAAACCGTCTTGGCCATTTTTCTCACACCGGACAAGTACCTGGAGATACTCATATAAGAGCTCAATGACTCCTATACAATCCCTGTCCGAGGCTCACTTTTACGATGAGTCGACAGGGTTGAGCGGTTTGTAGCAAGAATGCTAGGATGAGGGGACGGATGTGGGATAAGCAGATTTGAGGGAACAGCAGGTCTTCATATAAGACTCATCAATACAAGAACGCCACCCCTTCACGACTGACCGTCAGCGAGTAAACACAATCTTAGGGTGATGTACAGCATTCAGCGAGAAAAGGCATCCAATGGTCGAGCTCACCATAAGCGGTTTAGTCGATCGAGCTCCGCAACTCCCGAGATCTTCCAGGCTGTAGGTGGCTTACCTAAGCGCTTGTGCTTGTGAAATGCATCAGATTGCGAATTCATATTTATTCAAACAATGAATAAATCATTACTGGATGATAATGAAGGCCCCTTTACTTGAGTGGTATGGCTACCTATAATACCATAAGTCTTGGCATAGAGATTGCCTGTGTTGGTTGGTAGATGACAGTGTACTATGTGTCCAACATGAGAGCTAAGGATGGGGTTTTGCTTTTCAGCCAAAAGAGATTATTTAGCTAATTATCATTTAAACGTACATAAGTCCATGATATTAGTAAGACGAGGAGAGGAGAAAGATATTATTGCAAGTGCCGGTTATGCATGTCATCAACTCCAGCTAAACTCCGAGTCAGTCTAACAACACCACTAACACACCATCGACCCTGACATCACAACCCCCAGCATAACCAGGGAACATCGAGTCAATATGATATAAAAATCACCTTGATGGCGAGGAAAGTCATTCGGATCTCGTCAATTCCAAGATCCATAATATCAAATGCCATTATCCTCTCAGAATTAGTAATGGTTGAATTGCCCCGCTTTGTTGCGAATGTCGTCATACCTCGTAGAATTCGTCAGTTGCCCTGTAACTTCAAAGTAGATAAATACTCAAGGTCCAACTTGAATCAGGGTATTCGAATAGCATCTAATCTTTTTTACCTCCAGTAACTCTCATCGACAAATCCAAGCTCCGTTTGACCCAATTGACTCATCCTCACTTATACACAATGGCTTCTCATCACGTTCTCCTTCTTGGCGGCCACGGCAAAATCGCCCAGCTTCTCACTCCTCTCCTACTCAAGCGTTCGTGGACCGTAACCAGTGTCATCCGAACTTCTGAGCAGACCCCTGCCATCGAAAAACTTGGTGCCGGCCTCCCCGGTAAACTCAATGTTCTAGTACGTAGCATTGAGGACGTCACATCCCAGGATAAGGCCTTGAGTATCTTGAATGAAGTCAAGCCCGACTATATTGCTTGGAGTGCTGGTAGGCCAACATACGAGAATCGCCCTTGTACCAATACTGATGAGATACAGGTGCTGGAGGTAAAGGTGGCGCAGAAAGAGTATGAACCTGCCCCGTCCTCTTCAGATCAGCTCACTTACTGACCCCTCCTAGACTTTCAAGGTGGACCGAGATGCCGCCGTTCACTTTATCAATGCCGCAGCATCTGTACCTACCATCACCAAATTCCTTCTTATCTCATACCTAGCTTCTCGTCGATCTGGTGCTTCATGGTGGCCTGCTGGTGAGTGGGATGAGTATAATGAAAAGGTCAACAACGGCGTATTGGCAAACTATTACAAGGCCAAGATCGAAGCCGATGAGACCCTCTACAAGGTCTCCAAGAAGAGTCCTACTCTTGTGGGCATCGATCTGAGACCCGGAACTCTGACTGATGACCCAGCCACCAAAGTTGAGTTTGGCAAAACCAAGAGCATCGCCAAGAACGGTGTTAGCCGCGAGGCTGTTGCTGAGGTTGCCTCACATCTTCTCGCTGCCGATGGTGTCAAGAACGGCTGGTATGATCTCCTCGATGGTGACGAGGATATTCCAGCTGCTGTCGAAAGAGTTGTGCGCGAGAACGTGGATGCTGCTGAGGGCGAGGCCATCTATGATGCGTGAAGGGTGTCTATCTGCAAAGTTGTCACGGTCATATAAGATTTATGTCATAATGAATTCAACCATTTTGAATTCATAATGATACATCGCAGCTGGTGCGATCCACGCTTATACCCCGTTTTAACACCCAGTGATCCATGCCTGTGAAGGCGAATTGTAATGACATGACAAGTTATGTAACATTTGTGCTTGCCTCAGACAAATGTGTGAAACATACCCTTTTTGACTCCATCCATATAGTTTCTCTTACATATAAAATAAATCATGTCGAACCCGGTTTCTCCGTGTCCTCAACCGAGTAGGCGCGTAGTTGTCGAGTTCGCTCAAAGGTGTTTCGATAGCTTCCCTTGCTTGAACCAAGTCGGCTGTTGAGCCGGACCCCATTTGCACATTCTTCGGACCCTCCGAACCATTTGAACCTTAGACCACGCATTTCCTCATTGAATGTCTTCCAGCTGGTGGTGAAGTAGATCACGGCGTTCCAAACACCCTGCAAGGGAAGCACACAGCCACTGGCGACACTGAGGGGGAAGCTGATCCTGTCGTGATGCGTCAGGCTATACAGCCGGTTGGCGGAGCTCGGAATCCAAGTAATCAACACAGCAAGACCGAAGATGAAGCTTGTGCGCAAATATGCCATCTTGACTGGATCAAATTGTCTGAGTTTCATAGAAGCGTTAGACTTGACGGCACGAAGTTTAGTCATTACTGAGAAGGGTGGCTGGCGAGAACTGTCGGAGGTGCAGAGTGTTTCGAATCGTTGAGCTCTGCTGGAAGTCGTTGTTTCAATATGCTCGAAAGAACTAGGTAGGACCCAAGAGTTGATACGCGGAGGCATTGCGGCAAGAGGAGGACTTGGAAGTGTAGTCGCTTGTTGGATTGCTGGCCCCGGCTCTTCTCGTGTAATCTGAACCTCTGTGACTGCAGTACCATAGAAGTCCTGACGAGGTGTGAGATTCTGAGGACAAAAGTCAGCTTGGCCTGCCTCACTGGCATCGGGTGGGGAGTCTACCGCTTCTGAGGAGCCCCTGTGCTCACTACTCGAATAAGGAATATGATCATTCTTCTCGATGTTGCCAATAACATCCATCACCATATGCCTGATCTGATTTCGAGTGTGGAAAACATGGTAACCAACAGCGATGTAGATCATGATGGAGAGGAATGAAAATATCCAGATTGGGATGTAGTAGGCGTAGAGGCGAACAAGACTCCAGTCAGTCCCGATCCAACACCAGAGCTACAGATTGTCAGTATACTCGTGAAGGAAGAACATCTGGAAACCACTTACCGTAGCGTCTCCAAATATGAGACCTTCAGAGGAGTTGCGGATGGATATCAGAACAACTGCTGGAATGAAAGGACCTCCGAAACAGATCAGGCAGTATAGCCAGGCATACTTGCGAAACATTCGAGGATCGGCATTGCAGAAGAACACGAGAAACACATTGATAGCCATGGCAAGTGACCACCAAGGGTCAGACTGCATGAACCTAGGGAACGAGGTGAGAGTTGAACCATAACCTGGGTTAAATATCATACCATTCAAAGATGAATGCCTGTGCCTGGCAAAGATGCGATCCCTCGCCCCTTTCAAGACCATCATAGCCGATCATAGATGCAACGCTTGCGCCGGCATTTGCGATCGAGGCAAAGATGAGAAACAAATTCGGAGTTGTTCGAAGTTTCTTGAAAAGGCCGAAGGTTAGCAGCACCAGAATGATAGCGATCATAGAACATCCTGCTCCGACTCGTTCGATAGTAATGAGAATCTCGATATTCTCAGGTGACAGGGTCGGTCCTCGGTGATGCTCCGGGTGGCCCTCCATGTTGACGTTTGGTGAGGCCAAAGCCTTGGAGTTGATGATGCGAAGAAACGAGGAGGCTAAGCGCTCGCTCCGCAAGAGAATGCGAACAAGCACAAACGAGGAAAGAGAAGAGGGGTTAATAGGGAAACGGGCAGGAGATGTTGCGAGCTCAACACGGTTGACTTACACACGGAAGGGGCGCTCGGCGACTGCGATAGAGTTGGCAGTTGCCATCAGTGGCAGGTTAAAGGTGGTGGCTTAGTTCCTTCCACATTGAATCATGGGAGCGAATAGAGTAAGAGATGGGATAGTTACTCTCTGATAGTGAACAAATTTCTTAACCCCGAATAAATTCAATGCTTTCTTTCTTTCTTTCTTTCTTTCTTTTTGTTTTAATGCTATTGTTATTTGTTATTCACAGAATGATTATGCAGTCCTTTTCATTGTGGTTTTTGTGTAAGCTTATGGCACTTGATCATTTAGACAAACCTTACGCAAATAACCTTAATCATAGCCTTAAACAGCTCCAGATCCACTAGAGCTCGAGAAGATCAGCTGTTCAGCTAAATGTCGGGATTTCTGTTATTGCATGTTGCCAAGGAGACTACCTCCCACTGTACTCTCTTATTAATTGAACGTCAAGTTTGTAATTACGAGGCCTTCACATAAACGACCACGACGAAGACCACTAAATCAAACTTTGGCCATAGGCGTTCTTCGATCAAAAGACAGAACTATATTCAAATCCCTACATATTATACCATTTCAACAGGTCGATGGCAGATATAAAACTTATATAAAACCAGGCACATTAGCGTAGCATCCAATTGGAGTCGCCTCTTTTGGCCTTGATCACCATAATGGGACAAGCTTGCATCCATACATACGTACCTCGGCATCAGAATGACTGCCACATCCTTGATTTCATGTCGATCGACCTCCATAAACCAGAGGCAAAGGCCTCGCATTTCCTCTCTTCTCATTCTCACCTCAAAAATTGATGAACAAACTCTCACATAATGCAAGTTTCGAAGCTTCTAAGACCCATCTCCACTCAACTGCCGAGCTTCTACATCTCCCGATCGGCCCCGCACTCCCGGGTCTCAAATCGCATCACCGGACCGCCCGTGATAAACACGACCCTCTCACATATCAACATCAAAGCCTTCTCGTCAGCCAAAATGGAGTTCCCACCCTTTCACAACTCAATCCTCTGCCCTGCACTTGACCTGGTGCCAGAGAACGCACCACCTGATCTGTTCGCCACGGAATTATCCTTCTTTGCTTCCCATCCGTGGACGGCTACTCTCCTCTGCGCGCCTGATGCAATCCCTTTTCTTCCTTCATGTCGCGTTCCAAAGTCACAAGCGCATGATCAACTTTTTGGGAACACGCTCAATAATTCTCGCGGCTTGGGGCATTTCATCAGTTACTTTCGTGCGCCAAGTTTTGAGGTCGCCAAGGATCCTACACATAACATCACTGAGATCGCGGTGCTTGTATCAGTGGGCGAAGGTGTAAGTGGGTATCCCGGGATGGTTCATGGCGGAATTGTCGCGGCGTTGTTAGATGAGTCAATGGGTACCATCTTTGACTTGAACGGGACTTTGGGCAAAGAGGCTAGGGCGTTCAAGACACATAGTGTGACTGGTGGTATAGATGTGAAGTATCTCAAGCCTGTGCCAACAGACAGCGTTCTCTGCATCACAGCTGTTGCAGAAGAGATTGATGGGCGAAAGACAAAGGTCAGAGGTGAAATGAAGGATGAGAAGGGCGATGTGCTGGCGACTTGCTCAAGCCAATGGGTAGCACTCAAACCAAGCTTGTGATCAAAGGAGGTTGGCAAACATACGTGGTGGCGAGCAGGCTCCTGGATTAGAATAAGACTATATTACTACCTAGACATAAGAAAAAAGGTATCGAGGAATGCAAGAGTAACAAAGCAAAAGTGGTATATGAAATCCATACAGTAACCTTTCGCCAATACTGACAAGTCCATCTAATCAAGGTACCCATTATTTCGGCCGTTAGTCATAACCCGATCATTTAGAACTCTCTCCTCTCTCCGACTTCAACCCAGGAACATACGATTTTACCGCATCTTTAACCTTGTGGGGATCTTCCAAAGCTTCGTAGGCGGCCTCTCGCTTACTCTTGTGTCCCTGCTGCCAAGATTCCTCTCGGTCATCCAACTCACTCTCAGCTGAGCTGATACTGCTCTGGCTTCTGTTCATGACCATGTTGATCATTCTACCCTCGTTCTTCTTGACGTTGCGCTGGTTCTCCTTCATATCCTGCAGCTCCTGATCCTCCCAGTGCATCGTTATTATACCCAGTCCAGGGAAGTTCTTCTCGAGAAACTCCTTCAGATATGGCAGAGTTGACTTGTCTGGTCGGTATGTTCCGGAATCGTTGTCGATGATCAGTTGATAATATGCAGGATCATGTGGAGGATGCTCCTTTGGTGGACCTCCAGGAATGTCTTCCTGCGGATGTGTCTTGGTATGAGGATGTACATCATCTGAGGAAAGAGGCTTCTTAAGCCGTCGAATGAAGAATTCACCTGAACAGGCGATATACGTCTCAACATCTGAATGCATAGTGTGCTTGCTCAACATGTCGATACCAAATTCCTTGCCAGTCTCTGTAAATCTGAACATGCCATCCAAGGTCAGAACATAGGTAAAGGTGCGACCTCCTTCGTCGAAGTGAACAAGCTTCAGGAATTGCTCCGAAGCCTCCGGTGAGCATGCATCGAAATCACCGTATTCTGTCGATGCGTTGAAATTATAGATACGGCGATGCTGGCTGTGCAGTGCTTTGTTCAGAATTGTGCCGCGCAAGCCAGCTGAAGAGTAAATCGATGCAATAATAGGTCTAAACTCGACAAAACGATGATACAGCTTGGGAGGCACTGGCCCTTGAAGCTGCATCTCATTTGCTTGGAAACTGATAACATATTAGCATAGCCCAATTTTAATCTTTTTATAAGCAACATACTCGTATTTTTGTGTCTTGCTCTTCTTGTTCCCGTCTTGGTCAACTTGCTGATCTTCATCCACTCGGGCATCGTCCTCGGCATTAGCGTTTACTTTGACACCAGCGATTCGGCCGATCAGAGGACTGAAATGTTTGACCCATGTTGTTGGTCCAACAGTGTACATTTGCGCATAAGGCGGATCCGACGGTCCCAGAAGCTCCATGCTCAAACGCAGCAGAGGTGTCATATGAATGTTGTGAGTAACAACACTGGTGATAGCTTTGGCAAGATATGCTCGTTTGCTCATCATGCGCTTCTTAGCCTCATAAACACGGCCAGGAGCAGGAATGCCTTTCCAGTCTGGGCCTATACTGGGCACTTTAATTGTGACATTGCCCAATCTATCATCATGATCGGGGAAATCCTCATCGTACATTCGGCACTTGAGAGTGAAGCCTGTTGGTGGGACGTTGGCGACGACCCATTCATCTTCCCATTGCGGCTCGGTCGTCTTCCTTATGGTTTTCGTGCGGTGGGTGAGATCGGGATCCTCCTTATGCCGCTTCGGCTGGGTACCTTTTAGAGTCGCATGAAGGAAAGGATCTGAAGAGGCTGTAACAAAGTCGCCAGGAGCAAGATTTGAGGCGCCGTGGAAGATGAATCGAATGGTATAGCCTTGCGGCGCATCAGGAAGAGGGGTCGGGTCGAAGCCACCAGGAGGTCCTTTTGTAATCTGATGTACACGGTCCTTGAGGCCAGTTCCAATCTTTGTAGGGCGCTTTATGACATGATCATGATGATGCTCCTGTCCATCTTCTTGTGGGTTTTCACCGTTTGTCTGCTCTTGTGCTACCCCATTGCCATTCTGTGTCGCTGTCTGGTCATGGCTGTGACCGTTTGTTTGGCCATCGCCGTTGGTGCTACTGATTGGATCGGTCATTTTCTAGACCCTTGTTTCTGCTGAAGAATGCGAAAGAAAGATCAAGATTGCGATCTAACGAGTTTGCGCCGGATGATACACTGCTCGATACAGTAACCAAAAACTCTGCGTCACTTGAAGAAAATAATGTCCTATCATCCGGGTACCCGAAGGATGGTTTTGTTATGACGATGAAGGAGGAGGGTTGAGTTCAGTAACGGTTAAAAGAGGCTGGTTCGTAAGGGTCCTGTCCTCGATAGATGGTGTGATAAGCGCCGTCGCAACCGTGGCTCTGGAACTGAACTAGAACTGCAACTATTATAATGGCGGCAGACGGTGGCTTATATTTGGACAGCGCCATGCCGACCAGGTCATGATAATGGTAGCTAATGTACTTCTAATCTCGTTACAGTCCATGGCATGAGAACTTCACAGCCAAGGCTAGACTTGGTCTACCCACAACAACAGCTGTATAACTCAGCACCTCTTGGCGCCATGAAGCGTCGCAAGCTCTCATGGCCAAGTCATTAAAAGTACCATTGAATTTGCTATTTTCTGACGTCACCTCGAGTTGTGTACAGGGAAATGCACGCAGGACTTCACGGCTATAGCGGCATTTGATGCGCCAAGGGCTGGGCTGTAGCGGCTCTGAGTGCCGCCCAGCGTGGAAACCCCTTGAGATTCACCCACCTGGATGGGGCTTTTGGGGGAACCCTGATCACTTTTCTCGTCACAGCCTGGCAATTCTTTACGCGATGGCTTCGGAGCGCGGCTCGCCTGTTAAAGACGATTTTTAGTTCAATCATGAGATCGGCATCGTAAATTTCGATTCTGCTTGTTCATGATCGACATTCTAAGGTTTCATGTATTCTCTCCAATCATCATCTACTACCACTTTTGGTAACAATATTCACTTACACGCAAGCCGTCTGTTCCATTGTTTCTCAACCTTTGATTACAATCCTCAGCCTGAGTCAAGACACTAACATGTGCTATCCGTACTACTAATGTAATTAGTTTATTGAAGGCTCAAGCTCGGATCTCGGATCCAATGTTGGCCAGGCCCTTGTTCTAGACAGCAACACAGCCTCCATCTAATCATTCCACTATCAATTCTAAGGCTGTTTAATGTCCATCGTTCAAAATCTGCCAAAACCATGTCTAATTAACCTTTATACGAAGCAGTCAGCCCAATCTAACTAAGGTTGTTTAAATGTCCGGACGCGTTAGCGATAACTTAGAAACTCTTGTTTTACGAAATAGCGAATAAGAAGTCATCCAGCCTCCTTCATTGGCCTGCTCTTAAGCTTTCCGATGCTTTATGCATGTTGTTACTCTTATTACCAATCCAAGACTGACACCTACTAATCTCATAGCCACGGGACATATACACATATGTACGGGGAGACCAATGGATTGATCCTCTTAGTATTCGGCAACTCCGTGAGCGATATCACTCAATAATGATACATTCAGCCGCACATAGCTTTGCTACTTGTCTATCCAGCTACGGCACAGACCCCACGTGGACTATCATGGTCTCATATCAGCTTCCAAATCAAGTCTCAGCCGTTCGTTAAGCTGGTTTGAATGGACTAGGTGGTCATTTTTCCTGCCAAAACATGCATAGGCAGAATATAGCTTTCCAGGGTACACTACGTACTCACTCAAGTCATGCCTTTGCCTCCTCTGTGCCGCGATCTGATTCAAACCCGGCTATTGTCAAGTAGGAAGCAAGCATGCTAACTTGAGAGCATTTGTTTACATATATCATTTGAAAGAGTTCGTGCTATTCTTTGTGGCATATTGTTTCTTCGTGGCTCAAACGTCGAGCCATTGCTATACACTCCTGATATTCACCATAGCAGTGGCTTCCTTTGACCAAGGCATGTTTCACATAAAATGCAGACACAGATAAACATAAAGCGATCCCAGCACTAATTAGTGACCGAAACATTAAAAGAGATCATAAACCGAATCAATCACTCTCCCAATCCTCCATACACAACCATTCGAACCACACTCCCTCTTCTCAACCTTCGCATTCATAACCCTGCCCCCTTCAACTTCAAGCTTGAATCCCGCGCGCCCCTTGATATTTTTTCCATCCAATCTCCCAAAACCTGCCATAAGGAAGAACCGTGTCGCATCGGCGTTACCGGGGGCCTCAGCGGTTTTCGTAAAGGACTTCAGCGCTTCATTCGAAGGGACGAGGTAGACAACCTTGGAATTCTCCTTTGTACGACGTCCGGAGAATGACATATCGAGACGATCTCTGGGGAACCATGGGGCAACGGTGTATAACAGTTCTCTAGCGCGAGAAGTCTCAGGGTCGGCGGCCAATATATCCTTCATTGATTTGGAAGGGGAGTGCTTGATGGTTGGTAGAGAGCGATGATTCCTGGAGGAATCTTCTCCGAAATAGGTGAGCAATGGATCAAGAATGTTGTCTATTTTGTACACGACGCCGTTTGAAGCGGGAACACTAATTGGCTTGCCTCTCTTGTCTTTCAGGAATCTAGCTTGTGTGCCAGCACGCACATCAGTCTTCGTCAGGCCTGGGTTGGTGGTGATATCCCCCTTCGAGTCGGTATGGATTGAGAACCCCTCGATTGAGACGATGTTCTTATGGTATAGATCATGTGGAGCGAGTTTACCCGGCAAGATATGCGCACGAAGAAGAGCGGCCAAGAGAGGGTAACCAGTTGCTGTGGTCAGCTTCTCCGTGAGGCCATGGACCTTAGCAATCGCCTCGTTGGTAGGGGCGAGGATAGTAAAGTCGAGACCAACGTTGTTGTCATTGAAACGCTCCTCGAAGGCAGGTTCGGGAATTCCAATGCCATCGCCGGTTGACTTGAAGAGTTCGTAGAACGCAGTCAAGTCCTTGTGCTGTTCCAGAACAGTGAGAACAGCATTGGTACGATTAACCTTGGCTGATGCTCCAGCCAAGAAGTATATGGAAGCGCACACCGCTGCTTTGAAGAAGTTCGTCATTTTTATAAAAAAGGAGTGTCGAGTTGTAATTGCTCTGCTGAAGCTGATACCTAACATCTTTAATCGCGGAGCTTCGTACCATTTTATAGATATTTCGGTACTGTCACTGGACTCTGTAGCTTTGACGATGTTACCCAAGTCGAGTATTGCGGTGCATAACTGAAAAGAAATTCAGGTTTTCTTGATTTTGGAGATTTTCAATGCAACGCTCTTTTGCGCCGTGGTGTTTCATGCTCTTATACTCAAGTTAAAGTATGTGCTACTCTTTAGTTGAGAAGAATTACACCAGAAGAAGTAACCGTGCACTGAAGATCAAACACACTGTCGAACCTTGATTCGAGCCGGGCGATCATACTTCTCACGGCCAGCTTTATTCTCAGCCCTTTATGATCAGTTTAATATGATGTGCCGCCGTGGTCTTCCGCGACAGCGTCCAGACCTTATACATCAGTTTCAGTGTAGAACACCAAATTCCAGATAATTTTGTGGCGTTCGGGGGCATAAAATGGCATGATCAAGAAACCTGATTATGGTCAATGGGTATATCGAGTATTTGCATCTATGCATTTCTGAAATTACTAGCTGTACCCGATCTCTCAAGGGTGATAATGGAGGAGGATGTCTTACCTCAATGTCTTGAGGCTCCTCCATGGCCATTACTATAGACATCAAACTCATCAACGACACAAATATTCTGCTTCATATTCCCCACACTATACATTGTAATTATGTGAGTTTAAGGCAGTATCGACGATGAAATTAAATATCAAAATGTAAATAAAGTTATATATCATTCAAGGATGATTCCGCTCAATTAAGGTCACACTCTTAATATATCTCTTACCCTAGAGTATGTGATTTCCGCAGCTGAGTGCTGTGCTACCTTGACGTCTACGGCGAAGGAAGATCCGGGGAATCTGGTGACTGAAGCAAGTTGAAGCGAGGATTAGACTACGCTGGACTGAAGCTCTCCTGACCAATGTCACTTCTTAAGTGTTACTATTTTAATCTTTTGTCCCTGCGAACTGCTTAACGCGGATGACGTTGGTGAGACTTCTAAGTACCGGCTTAGAAAGATACCTTATCCTTGCAGGGCATACTGCCGTAGCGGGCGTACCCCCGATGCGAGGTACATCTTTCATTGATAGGCGCCGTTGTCCAGGGTCCGATTCCCTTCTTACATCGGCCAAGGACAATCACGACATTTGCGTTAATGCGGTATTTTATCCGATTGATGATGAGTGACATTAACTCCCCGGCCAACAGGTGTTTCTATTGAGCCAAATGTACTCGTTCTGGGGGATAAAAAGGCTGATGAATGGAAGTATCTTTTAGCTGTTAGTGACCTCCTTGGATTCCGTGAGCTTCTCCCAATCGTCATCCCTAGTGGGGCCTTCAGGCGAGCTGATTGGTACCAATCGTCATTCCAGTTACCATTGCCCCGCCGTCGATCTGACTGCCCCGCCATTTGCTACCCTGAGATCCAATTGAAAGAGCTTATCGAGCTTCTGAAGCGATTTGATCATACGGGGAGCTCAACAGGAGAAATCCAATCCCATTGTTCCTGTTCCTGGGCCTGGCACCGCATCAGCAAGCACCGCACTTCACTTGCCTCGTCCTAACGCTTGCTTTAGGTACAGTAGGTACAGTAGGTACTGTAGGTATAAAGCTCCACGCTCGCCTCCTCTTTTTCAAGATGCGCCCTTTCTCTCCTGCATCCATCTCCCGCGTTACTCGCACATCCACTCGAATTAATCCCTTTTTTTCCCAACCTCGCAACTTTTCTTTCACACAAGCCATAATGGGTGTTCAGAAGACCATCATCTCCGAGGGCAGCGGTCCCTCTCCCCAGGTCGGCCAAAAGGTCACCATCCAGTACACCGGCTGGATCAAGGACGAGTCCAAGCCTGACAACAAGGGCGACCAGTATGTTCATTCGTACGCCCACCGCTCTTGAACGCAGTTGACAACTCCCTTCACAGGTTCGACAGCTCCGTCGGCCGTGGTGCCTTCGTCGTGAATATCGGTGTTGGCCAGGTCATCAAGGGTGCGTCTCCCTATCCAGTTTCGGATTCATAACGCACGAGACCATGAAGCTGACTCAAAATAGGCTGGGATGAGGGTGTTACCCAGATGAAGGTCGGCGAGAAGGCCCTTCTCGACATCACTCCGTAAGTGACATCAACATCCTCAAATTAGCTGATAGTTGTAATACTAACAATCACTGACAGTGACTACGGCTACGGTGCCCGGTAAGCTCTCAAACTCGGGCCATTGGCCATGATGCCTCTGGTGACCAAGCTATACTATGAGTAAACAGCTAACACAAATAACAGCGGCTTCCCCGGCGCCATCCCTCCCAACGCCACTCTCCTCTTGTAAGTTGATT
>JAAQRH010000478.1:0-66681 GCA_013186785.1 Fusarium pseudonygamai | reverse complement strand
CTTATGCCTTCAACCAAGTATGAGAGCCATGGAATGGGTGTGCTAAATGGGCCGGCAGCCTGGCACCTGGTTACTGCTTGCCCTGGCGCAATCCTGGTTGCCAAGGATGGCCTCAAGCGCACAGAGCACATTCCAGGTCTGTCATTGGGTCAACACCTGCAGACACGAAACAATATATGCAGCCACAAAGAATTATCACCAACACAATGAAATAGGCAAAGACCAATGCTTTTTTGATGACGCTCTCACACCCTTTTTGGGTTTCGAGGGTTGGCTTTTGACCGACAATCCGTAAACAGATCCGTACCATTTGCTTTGCGACAAACGGAGTGAAGTCAACAGGCATAGGGATTTGATCACGTAAACCTTCAACATTTTTTCGATGACCAAATCAGGCTTGGGTATTTTGAGCCGATCACGACACCGCCTGCATAAGATCTGGATGCGACGGCCCCGCGCAGCTGAAAGAAGAAGCGGGGGCAGGTGATAATAAAGAGCACTCAGCGTTGCCTCGAGCCTAGGCCCGCTTCTGAAAATTGGGGACCCCCGACATGCTGAGAACCCTCCGTGGTTGCCTGCTATATCTAGGTGGCTGGGATATACGCCCTTCCTTCACTCAAGAGCATAAAGCTTTCCTGGTTCCACCACTGAATCTCTTAACCTTGACAAAAACCAGGAGCTCTCCGAGAACGAAGCTGGTCCTCCCTTTACATTCATGAGGGCATAGAGTGAATAACTTCCTTGAAATGAGCAGCTACCAGCGACCTGTCAGCCGAGAGGACTTTACAGTCGCCCTTGTTTGCGCCCTTCCCCTTGAATTTGATGCTGTCTGTATGACAGTCGATGAGTTCTGGGATGAGGATGGTGATCAATTCGGCAAAGCTGACGGAGATCGCAACACGTATGTCACTGGGCGCATCGATAAACATAACGTTGTGATCACATTATTAGGCAAGGGAAAGGTAAACTCAGCAACCGCCGCGACGAGCCTACGCACAAGCTACCCGAACATTTGCCTCACAATCCTAGTTGGAGTTTGCGGTGCCGTCCCTTCACTTAGAGAACGGCATATTGGTCTGGGTGACGTAGTTATCAGCGACACCATTGTTCGATATGACTTTGGGCACCAGACGGACGATGGGTTTGTCCGCAAGAAGACCTACCATGGTGATGTGGTACCGAAAGAAATCCACAATCTCCTGGAAAGCCTCCAAACAGTGCTGGGGAAAAGACGGTTCATGAAAGGGTCTGTGACAGATTTTGAGGAACTCAAAGAGACTGCCGCTCGTCTAGGCCAGCATGGCAGATACGAAAGGCCAGAAAGAAGGATCATTAGCGCTTCTGGATCAATGCCACAATCACTGACTCTGAGGGGACCAGAAGCTGATCAGGCTATCGACATACAAGCACCTACTATCCACTTCGGACCCATGGCTTCAGGCGATACGGTCATGGTCTCTGCTGAGCACCGTGATCGGATCGCCGCTGCTGAGAACATCATTGCATTTGAGATGGAAGGCGCAGGGGTCTGGCAAGAGCTACCATGCATCATTGTCAAAGGGGTATCCGACTTTGCTGATTGTGAGAAAACCAAGGAGTGGCAAGACTATGCTGCTGCAATGGCCGCTGCGACATCGAAAGCTATCTTGAAGAGGTACATTCATACCGAAAGGAAGGTTACTCCTCCTGCAGGCCATTCTCTCTTAGCTAGACAGCAGGGGTCAAACTATGGCGGGATGATAGAATCGGTTCATGATGTGAACCAGGGCAATCGCATGCGTGTCTCATCTAGCCAGCCACCTCGAGCCTATGAGCAGGAAGGGTCTTCATTTATGACGAATATTCAGTCTGGTGCTGGTGTGCAACAAGGAAACGTTATGGAGTTCTACTGAATCATACCTCCTGCATAGCTTACAGGAGTAATAGGAATTATGTGCCATTCCCTTAATTCGGTCCGGATCATGAGTCGGATTCTCCCTTCTGGTAGCCAGTTGATTGCCAACCACATATCTCAACAGACCATATGGAAAGCAACAAGGACAGGTTATAGGCTAGGGACCTCACATTGAGTACTTGTCGTTATCAGCAGCCTCGTTCTGTGGTTCAAGGGGATGTAAGATGAGCCCAAAAAGGTCAGTGTGCTCATTTCTGAATCAATTTAAACATCACTAGATGAAGTCTGACATTTCAATGACGTTGTGTAAGATTATCCAGAATGCTTCCCCTTTTAAAGGTGGTCGGCTTTAACGGACTTAACGATTTCACGGCGTTTGTCTCAACTACCTCCGTTGTGAAGGCGATGGTAATAAGGATTTCTAGTTATAATTCTATTCATTGACATTGCTATATATCTGGCGAGAACACTTGGTTAGCCTTGTTGTTTGACCTAAGCGCGATTTGAGTTTTATCACCCCTGAGATCGATCGTACTACCAGATTAGTAGTCAAACGACACAAACACAGGTATCAACCTTTACCCATTTGTCAGTACATGATCGTAAAGGAAACAAATATGACTGCGGACAAATCGATAGCCATGGACGTCGACGAGGAGAAGCAGACTACCGAGTCAAGACAACCGTCTATTGTGACATCTTCCACTGCCAACGGCATAGTAACGCCAGAGATCCGCGACGAAGATGCGAAACGAGATGAGGAAAAAGCTGTTATTGAGGCAGAAAAGCCTGTCGAATACCCGAAAGGATTAGAGATGTTCTTCATCATGCTTGCGCTCGTGCTCAGTATCACTCTCTGCTCTCTCGATCAAGTAAGCTCGGCTACTCCGGACACCCCTTCTCCCCACCCTCAACGCTGATATTGATTAAGACAATCGTTGCAACCGCTGTTCCCAAGATTACCGACCAGTTCGGCCGCCTGCAAGATATATCGTGGTACGGCTCCGCATACTTCCTCACCCTCGGAGCCTTCCAGTCACTCTGGGGCAAAATCTACAACTTCTTTCCTTTGAAAACAAGCTTCTTGTTGTCCATCTTCATATTCGAACTCGGAAGCTTGATCAGCGCTGTTGCTCTTAACTCGACGACTGTGATTGTCGGGCGTGCTATCGCTGGCTTAGGCGCCTCGGGTGTTGCCCCTGGAGTGTACACGATTCCTGCCTTCATCGCCGCACCGGAGAAGAGAGCTACATACACTGGTTTCATTGGGTTATCATACGGTATTGCCGCCGTTGCTGGGCCACTCATTGGTGGGGGACTTACAGATGGGGCGAGCTGGAGATGGTAAGTATATTCTCATGAAATTGTTGTTGCAAGTCAACTACAGTCCTTACATTCGGATAGACTAAAACTAACGAACTTTCTTTAGGTGCTTCTACATCAATCTTCCCATAGGCGGTCTGGCTATTCTCGTCATTCTTCGCACCTTCAAGACCCCCGCCGGGGTTAAGGTGGTCGACGCTACAATCAAGGAAAAGCTTCTGCAGATGGACTTCATAGGCACAGCGCTCGTGATGGGCGCCTCCTTGTGTTTGCTTCTGGCACTTCAATATGGTGGTGTGACCCATGCGTGGAACTCAAGCGTCGTCACTGGCTTGCTCGCCGGCTTCATCCTGATGATTATCGCTCTGATAGCAGTAGAGTTCTGGCTGGGAGAGCGTGCAATGTTGACCCCACGACTTATTCGCCAAAGAACCGTTTGGGTCAACGCTGTATGGAGCTTCTTCTTTGCTGGATCATACTTCATAACGCTTTACTATCTGCCCATCTACTTCCAGAGCATCGATAACCAGAGTCCTATCGGCTCTGGCGTGCGAAACATTCCGCTCATTGCACTGTTCAGCGTCGCGACATTTGCATCTGGCAAAGCCATTACGAGGACTGGCACTGCGGCTCCATATCTTACAGTTAGTTCGATAATCGTCACCATTGCGGCCGGTCTGTTCTATACCCTCGACATTGGGACGTCGACGGGCAAATGGGTTGGATATCAGATCTTGGCAGGTTTTGGATATGGCGTTGGTCTTCAGGTTCCTGTTGTCATTTCGCAGGCTTTCGCCACACCCAGTGACATGGCTCCTGTGACTTCTATCATCATTTGTAAGTACATACCTTCCACACATATCTCCGTCTTCCTATCCTTTATTTTGTCACCCACCCAGCTGACGTTCCATTCACGGTTACAGTTTCTCGGACCATCGGTGGTACATTCTTGATCACTGCTGCGCAATCTGGCTTCATCAACCAGATAATTCATAGGCTATCCAGCACGGCGCCTACAGTTGATCCCGCCTTAGTTACAGAAACGGGTGCCACGACCCTCCGACAGAACTTCTTCGGTGCTGAGCTGGAGGGTGTACTACATGCTTATGCGTGGGGTATCAAAGTTGCTTTTGCAATTACTATTGCGGCTTGTGGCATCACAGTCATTACGAGCGTGTTTACCAAGTGGACGAATATCCACCACAAGAAACAGGGCTGTTAAAATACTCGGGGCGTTATAGCGAAGGGGATCGTTTCGAAGTTTCTTTGGTGCTTCCCCCGGTTTCTTTCTGGGCAGGATATTTATCCAAGGCGAGAAGGTAGAAATCATAGTGATAATTAGACCTTGCTATACTTTAAATGGATATTAAGCACGCTGAACTACCGAATCCAGTGGTCAATACGGGGCACAAAGTCGAAGACAATGCTAATATAAAGCACGAGACGAAAGTTGATGAAGATCCCCTCTATTTAGACGAAGTAATATCAACGTACATCGCTCTGAGAACTTCTGAAAATCATCTGATCCGGGACAATCTCTCTTTTGGCTTGTTCCAGTCCAGGTCTAAATCCTCCGACAGAAACGGAGATGACTGCCTGAACTCCCAATGGTCGCCACCTTTCCTAAAAGCTTCTTCCCAGTAGTCTAAGTTTTCTTTCTGAGTTGCAAGAGAATGTCCGTAGAATACACGCAGCATTTTGGGGGCTAATCTCGTGATGTTCTCAGTTCGATCCTTCCAGTCATCATCCAAGCTTGTCTCGGTAACAACATCTAGTCTATGGCCGGCCCAAGGGCCAACCCAGATTGGCCAGAAGTCGTAATACATTGGTCCGAATACTGGGTCCTGACTTGCATCTGAGAGATCTTGATCAGTGAAACCTATGAAGGTTTCGAGCTTCTCCCAAGACCAGGCCTTCCTTCTTTTCCTTTTGTAGTCTGCTTTCCAAGTGATGAGCCATAGGAGAAGAACATCAAGTGTAAGCCATTGACGGCCTGGCAGCGAAATGGTGGCCTCACCATCAGAGGTGACTACAGCTTCCATTCTTATGTACTCCTGATCTGTTAGGTTACGCAAAAGCCAAGCACTTCCAGGTTCAATTCTGAGACGTGGCAAACAAGCCTTCATGGTTGAGTGGAGTCTTTCGGGGATTGCAGCCCCTTCAAACAGCTTGAGGAAAGCCTCTTCGTATAAGCAGTCGTAGGGGAATGGTACTTTCTCATAACTGGCCACAGATTCCTTGAACCAAATCGATGCACGAGTTGTCTCTATCTCAGATCGGCGGCCAGTCTGCTCGGACTCCCTCTCCATATCTTCAGAAGTCGGTTCTGGTAGTGTGTGCTGCAGCGCTTTGGGAAGAACTCGCAGTCCCGCGGCAGTGCAAATTATTGGAGTGTTGACCCAGGAATATTTCTTCTTCCACTGGATGTAAATGCCCTTTGCCCACATGATGGCCTGAGACCAGAGCCTTTGCGAGCACAAAGCCAAAGCCGTAAACTCTTCTGGTTTAAGGAGTTCAAATATTTCTCGCAGAAGCTCGGCAGGGAGCATCTCTAGCCCAGTTTGGCTCTGTAAAGGCTGCAACGTCGACTGCGCCGATTGTGGCATTGTCCGTTCCTCCGAATCGATCTCGACACCTTCCATTGAGTTGCACAGAAACTTGAAAGCTTCGAAACTCAAATGATGTGTGCAGAAAAATGAAGGGTCCATATAGCCTTCCAAGTCAATGACCGGCATTCTCATCCGCTGTTTCTTTTCAGGTGCGAGGAACATCCAGCATTCCTGACGACTTATGGCCCGGACGTTTCCAGCGTCCCAAGCCTCTTCTCTGTGAAGTCTGCGTCGCATCTTCGAGTTCGCTGAGAGAGTAGAGAAGATGTTAGAGTGTAAAAGTGCTGCTGCCTGCCCATGGTCTTATATATACACATGAGAATGACCCAGCCAATCATGCTCGTTAGTCTTCATTACTCATCCACACAAGATTGCATTGCTAAATCCACCAATTGGATGATAAGTCATGAAGGCAGTAATTTAGCCGGGAATACGCGATATGTCCCTAAGTGATTCTTTTTACATACGGCTATCACTCTTAACTTCTATGTATAGAATTAGGACTACTAAGTAAACGTTCTTCAAAAGTATAAGTTATGCATCTAATCGTGGAGTATGGTGGTGGTAAGTTAAATCGCTCGATGCCTACTAGTCCTGCCTCGTGCTAAGGTCTGGTATTATGTCGCCTGAACTCTGAAGCCACTTCAACAGCTTCCTCATCAGAACTTGCTTATCCATTGGCTTGGGGATATAATCATCCATCCCTTTCTCCAAGCAACGCTCCATGTCGCCTTTCAGCGCATAAGCGGTCATGGCAATTATAGGTAGACGTATGCTGCTACGACGTATCCGAAGTGTTGCCTCATACCCATTCATGACCGGCATACTGATATCCATGAGTATCAAGTCAAAGGAATTAGCCCCCGCTGATAGTAATGACACAGCCTGAGCGCCGTCTGAGACAACTGTAATATCCTTGAATCCAAAGCCATGCAGCATTCCGACTAGGACCTTTTGGTTGATGATGTTGTCCTCGGCTGCAAGGATCCTCTTTGTTGGTGAGATCTTCAATAACTGTTCTAGTTGCGTGGCAAGATCCTCGCCTTGTTTAATCTGTTGCTGGGGTAATTCCGCTCCCAGTCCCGCTGGGGCGGTTATAGGTTCGGCCTGACGAAGGCTGCTGATCTTCACTTTGAATGAGAACCAAAAGATACTGCCCTGTCGTTCCGGGTTAGGCTTATATCCAATGCTCCCTCCCAGCAGCTCAACAAGTGATTTCGCAATTGATAACCCAAGTCCTGTTCCTGGGCGCCGCTTCTGGTCCGGTGTATCAAGTTGCGTGAATGGTTTAAACAGCTCTTTCGCGTCGGCTTCTGTAATTCCATGTCCGGTATCCCAGACTTCTGTTTGTATGGTGTGACTGGTCTCGTCTTCAGCAAGCAGCGATGCACGCACCGAGATGTATCCCTTCTCGGTAAACTTTACAGCATTCCCCAGGATGTTCTCAAAGATCTGGCGGTATCTCAAAGCGTCCCCTTCCGCCCACTTTGGCAAGTCTGAAGATAGCTCCATTTTTAGAGATACTCCCGGTTGCACAGTAGTTTGAACTCTACGTACGGTTGACGTAATCACATTCGCGATGTCCAGCCTCTCGTTCCTGATGGGAAAGGTGCCGGCTGCAATCTTCGAGTAGTCGAGAATATCGTTGATGATGCGTACCAGAACATTTCCACTTTCTTGGATCATGTTGGCTGTCTCCCGTTGCTCTTCAGTGAGGCGACTGTCCAGTAGCAAGGAGCAGGCAGATAGTACGCCATGCATCGGTGTTCTGATCTCGTGACTCATATTTGCCAGAAAATCATTCTTCAGCTTGGTGCTTTCTTCATAGGCAGCGGTCAGTCGCAGTTCTGCCTCTTTTCGTTCAGTGAGATTCCTTGTGACTTTGCCGAAGCCAACATGGATGTCGTTCTTGTATATCGCTGTTATAACCACGTTGGCCCAGAACCGGCTGCCATCTTTACGATAGCGCCAGCCCTCATCTTCGACTCTTCCCTCACGCAAGCAAATCTCGAGTTCTCTTTCGGGTTTCCGAGACTGGATGTCTTCTTCGCCATAGAATGTTGTGAAGTGCTTGCCAATGATTTCTTCCTTCTTGTAGCCCTTGTTTAGCTCTGCTCCAGTGTTCCAGGTCATGACGTTCCCGCGGGTATCGAGCAGAAAGATGGCATAATCTTTGACAGCCTGCACGAGGATGCGGAAGGCGTCGTCGATAGGCAGCCAGCTCTGGGTTATTTCACCGTTGACCGTTGTAGTGTGAGGCTCGGCTTGTTCCCATTCTATGACCAGGCACAGTAGTTCATCCTCTTTGTGCACGGGCATGATACGCGCAGTCCAAGAAATGCCATTCGCGATGTAGGCCGCATGACAGAGACGCAGAGCACGAGCTTCAAGTGCAGTTTCAATCGCGTAAACAAAGGGAATTCGATCGAATCTCTCGGTTGGAGATCCGTGGTAGAGGGCAGTGAAGAGGTCTTGGCCGACGAGGACCTCGCGCTTACGTCCCCAGGCCTCGAGCAAACCGAGTGAGGCTCTTTGGATGCGATAGGATGGGGACACAACAAGAGTGGGGACGGGCAAGAAGTCGAGGATGTCGTCCGTGTTCATGTTCATGGTGGGGACGGTAGCATCAAGGTCTTTGGCCGATTCCATGGCACTCATTCGTACGGGCCTGATCTACTGTAATGCACGGACTGGTCGCTAATACGACGTCTCTGTGCTTCACGGACTTGAGCCAGCATCAAGTTGTGAAGGGAGAGCCCCCGTGACAGTGGAGGAGGAATTTTCAGCTCTTTGGCGCTAACCCATCAGAACATATTATGATGTCAGAATTCTGTCATGGCTGTTACCATTGTGCATTAAAATACATTAAACAAGATTTAATTTATCACCAATGTCTAGCCTGCCTAGATATTGATACTTGTTTAATAAAGTTACGGATAATATTGTTTTTTCCGTGACCTATTAATCGCCGGATCTGCTACAAACATGTTTTTGCCCACTGGTTGGTGATTAATAGCCTGGAATGTGCGGAATGGTTCTGCTGGATTAACAATGTTTGGAAGAAAGCAAAACTTGGCCAAAGACACCACATTACTTGATGGCTATTGATTGTCAAACAACCAAACTGGCCTACCAGATCATTCCACTGCGTCCCGTAGGCTCTGTATTTGTGGTACGTGCAGGGCGTTCAGCTGAATCTTATCCAGCACCTGGTGTGGCCAATCCAGGGTAACCATGCACTGCACTGTAACAGGGCTGGAGTGGCCCAAGCGTCGGTCAAGAGTCACTGCCAGACTCAGGCAAGAGTGGTCAGAAAATGCAGGGCAAATGAGATGAGCCGAATAGTGAACAGAATTTCTAGAATAACGCCTAGAGTTTACCATATCCAATATGGGATATTACTACAGGCGCGGCCAATCATCAAAATAGACGCTTGTCCAAGAACCTCTGGGCAATTGTATGACCACTCGGTCAAAGCTTGTTCAGTCAAATGTGAAGAGTATGGATCAAAATCATTGTGCGAAGCGAATAAAGTTATTGGTTTCGCCCGGCTTAACTTAAGGCGAGATTCATGGACAAGCAAAGCGCGCAAACGAAATACAATGGGCTGATCCACAAAAACAGCAAGCACGGGCGGGCTTGCTACACTTTGCAAGCGAAGGATTACCTCCAGCAAAATAAACCTACAAGCAACCTAAAAACACTTCCGGTGACTCAACCGGCAACAAACCTTCGTCCTTCTCGGCTATATGAAAGGGTCTTGAGTCTTCTTCTGAACTGATTCTTCACTTGCACTTCAGCTTTTCCATCCTCACCACAATACCTGAAGCTATCAACCTCCACTCAAAATGTCTCCCGACACCAAGCTCTACATGCACCGCTGCATCTATGCCTCGTGTCCTGAGAGGTGGTCCAAGTTCCCGACCCACGAGGCAGAACACAATCACATAGAGAAGAGCGCCTTGCAAGATCCCATCGTTCATCGACACATCTTCGATGACCATAAATGGCAGACCGAGTCCTTCACCATCCAGGACTCCGCTATGCGGGAAGCCATCTTGACCGTCCTGGATAAGTACCAGGATCTTGACCTCGACGTTGAAAAATGGACTTTCAAGCCCCCATTCATGCCTCTCGTCCACCGCTGGGATCGTCTCCTCTCCCTGCGCGAGGCCGAGGATGAGGAGCACGAACCAGAGGCTGTAGCCCAGCTCCTGAAATTTCTCACCCCGATCTTGGGCCCGGAAGTCGATGCGCTCGTCAAGACTCGCAAGACTGGAAACGTCATGTTTGACGACCTGTGGCAGATCTTTCCCCCACATGAGTTTGTCATCACCAAGTTCTACGGCGTTGAAGCTGTATGCCGCGTCACCAAATACAAACTCGTGAAGCAACGTCCAGCGCCCTCATACTGGGAGATTCACTTGGAGTACCTTGACTGGAACGGTAGTCGATGCGGCTATGCCAACACCATTATTATCATCCCGGAATTCGCTGCCTATCGACGCGTTACTTCACTACCTGCCTACCCCTTGTCCTTCCACAACTCACCCTTCAAGATTCGAGAACAGATGATCGAACGAGGCCGAAAGTTTGAAGCGCTGCGTGGTTACCACTTCCAAGCCTGTTCTGGATCAAAGATCCTATTGCCTCCTGGAAAGTCAGAGGAGCGACCGGTAAGACCTTCAACGGCAATAACGCATTGACTTTAGCTGACGAGTAGCGCAGGTGTCTGGTCGAGTCATTGTTGACGCTCACGCTTACTACATGACCAATGATATCGTGAAGCCCGATCTCGCACCCCTCGTTGACGAAGACCAGTTAGGCCAGAAGAAGAGGTCCGACGAAGCTAAGAAAACGAACAAAAATAAATCCAAAGCTCACGAATGTGACTGGGGATGTGACGGAGAATGTGACGGTGATGAGGATGATGATAGCGATGACTCGGATACCCCCCACGAAGATACACCTGTGGAGGGTAATGCAGAAATGACAGTGAAAGCACCAAATGATACGACAGGACGCTATGAGAATCTCGAACCCCTCACCGATGACATGTGTCTGGTTGCGACACCCTGGCTGAAGGGCTTTGACCTGAAGACAAAGGACTGGGGTAAGTTCAACTGCTTCTGGATTCTTGTGTAGTAACTAACAATTACCAATAGCCCAGTTCTATGTGGACGACTTGACCCCGGTGGTTTGGAATGATGCTGCATTCGACCACCTCGTGCTTCCGGGCACAGAGAAGCAGCTTGCTTGGGAGTTTGTGGAGAACAAGACTCTGGCCAATAGCTTTGACGACTTTATCCAAGACAAAGGTGAGGAGTCCCCAGTAGCAAACTCGATCAATATCTGACATTTCTAGGTCGTGGTATCATCATTCTGATGTTTGGTCCACCTGGTGTAGGAAAGACCTATACCGCAGAAGCAGGTAAGTGAACTTGACCACTGTAGAGATGTTTCCAGGCTGACTCGAGATATAGTTGCTGAGAAGGCGCGTGTACCACTGTACTCCATGAGCGCTGGTGATCTGGGCACGATACCAAAGGAGGTCGAGCTTGCGCTGGACCGAGCACTCACTCTCTGTGGTCTCTGGAACGCCATGCTCCTCCTCGATGAGGCCGATGTATTCCTCGGTGCTCGCACCGACAGCGATCTAGCCAGGAATGAGCTTGTAGCAGGTAGGCATCAACTCCTCCTATTTTTACTTACGTGCATGCTAACAAATACAGTGTTCCTCACCAAGCTCGAGTACTACACGGGAGTCTGTTTCCTCACCACCAATCGAACAGCCAGTATCGACACCGCCTTCCAGTCCCGCGTGGATCTCTTCCTTCCATACAAGGACTTGACTTTCGAAGCTCGCAAGAAGGTCTGGCAGAACTTCATCAATCGCGCTGGGGGTACTCAGGTTCAGATTCCAGACGAGGATATGAACAAGCTGGCTGAGATGAAGCTCAATGGTCGTGAGATCAAGAACTTGATCAAGAGCGCGCACCTACTTGGGCTCAAGAATGGTGGTGCCATTCAGGTAGACCGGCTGATGATGCTGGCTCAGAATCGGGTCGCTGCTCTTGGAGAGTTGAAGAACAACTGAGAGGGCGATACATCGTGATACCCAATCGGGTGAAAGGTAGAGGGCATTCTCCTCGTGGCGATGGTGGATGGTGACAGCAATGGCAGCGCTTTAATCCACGAAGTTGAGAGCACCAAGGATATCCATAGATAGATAGCCTTGATACACTGCAGATACCAGAAGGTTGTAGCCAAAAGCCACAAAGACACCATCTTGTGATTTATGGTCCTATGAACCCCCAACACCCAAGAATGGGATTTATTACTCATACAGACTCGTAAATCATTGTTAGGGTCTGCTTCTCTTGGCGCCGACAATTGTTACTCAAAAGTGATGGCATCTATTCATTAGCATCAGGCTTAGCCTCGAAGACTTCCATTCCCACATCTTTATACTAAACCGCTTTGATCTTCGTTAATGTGATGTGATTGATGGCATTATTGTCGCCGAAGGTTGCCAGCCGAGGTGATCGGAGACTAGGTCACGTTGGTACCTTGAGTGTTGACATATGCAATGGAACCATGTTCCGCTTGACCGCGACCCCCAACCCCCAATTCATTACCTTGTATTAGGCTAGCTAAGACTTTAGATGCGGAAATTCAAATGGCCATCAGCCATGGTCTTGGGCTCTGAGTCTACTGAGACCATCATAAGCGATCAAACAAGATTGACCAAGTGAACATTGCAACATCACGTACAGTATGCCAAGTTAATCAATAAATCTCCTCTTCTGAACCTCAGAAGATCTCCTTCGTAGATATGATAAACAATACGGAATCATCCCACAATTTAAGCATACCATTCCCTTAAGGGTTTTCCATTCGTTAGCACTGCTACCTACCCCAATAAGGTCCGAGCCGATCATTGTTTATCTTTAACCGTAATTGACGGCAAAACATATTCCACCACTTACAAACACTCCAGGATCTGCGCCGTTCGTTGAACAGTCCTTCTCGTCTGATCATTGGTGCTAATTGTCAAGGCCGACAGGGGTTCCCCGCAAACACCCCGGAATCAACCAGTACCTTAATCCTAACCGAGCTCGGGGTCCCTTGATGTAAAGAGAAAAAAGCGCAGGCGATCTTGAATACATATATCGTGCCAATGACCATGTTTGTGCCATTGATATCTCAGTTCCTTCTCGTTCTTGTTCAACCACCAAGATGAAGCTGTCCTCGGTTCTCTGCGGTGTCTTTGCGACTCTCACTGTTGCTTTTCCCAAGGAATATCTCAGTCTCGCGACTTGGGGCGTTGAGGGTTATGCTAAGGATAATCCCATTGGCATTACCACTGGTGGAAAGGGCGGAAAGACTGTTACTGTCACTACTGCTGAGGAGCTTGTCGCCGCTGTCAAGGGTACTGAGCCTAAGATCGTGAAGCTCAAGGGCAAGGTTACACTTCCTTCTCGCCTTAAGGTCGGATCCAACACTTCTCTTATTGGTGTTGGATTGACAGCTCACATCACCGGTGCCGGTGTGGATGTTTACCATGGAGACAATGTCATTCTGCAGAACTTGAAGATCACTCATATTTTGGATAACGATTGCATCACTATCCGAAACAGCACTCGCGTCTGGGTTGATCATAACGAGTTTGCTTCTGATATCAACCAAGGCCCTGATCACTACGTAAGTCTCATGTGGCTCGCCAAATCGCAAACTGTTTAGCTAACTTCCTTTTCCAGGATGGACAAGTCGATATCATTCGCGCCTCAGACTGGATCACCGTCTCGTGGAACTATTTCCACGACCACTGGAAGTCTTCCCTCGTTGGCAACGACGCTACATTCCGCGATCTCGACTTCGGCCACCTCCACGTCACATACCATCACAACTACTGGCGCAACATGGGAACTCGCGGTCCTGCTGGTCGCTTTGGTCACCAACATGTGTACAACAACCTCTACGAAGACTTCCTTTACCAGGCTATCCACAGTCGATCCGATAACCAGGCATGTCAGGCGCAAAGTAATTTCGAAACCTTGACTAATTGAAACAGGTTCTCGTCGAAGGCAACGTCTTCCGAGGCAACACTAGCGAGGCTTTGAGCACCTACGGCCTTGTCATCCCTATGGACTCTCCAAACACTTGCACTTGCGGTGACGAGGAGCTTGATGGCTATGCCAACCTTGGAGCCAGTACGTACAATTGTTCTGCCATTCGAATCTTCCTACTGACTATCAAACAGAGAATGATTGGGGCAAGGCTGGAGTTAACATTACACAGAAGGGCAACTTCTACAAGGCTAATTACAACTACAAGTTGACTCCTCTCAAGCTCGTGCCCACCGTGGCCAAGCTTGGTGCGGGTGTTGGCAGGATCTGGTAGAAAGGTAGCCTCAGCGTCTTGTCATTTACCCATTAATACGATGCAAGCTGCTTTATTACAGCCTTAGAGCTGATATCACTACCTTGAACAGATTCTTTCGGGCCGTGAATGGAGTCTTAATCTTATAATAATGGGACTCTCGTACCATTGTGTTGGTTCTGTAAAGCTGCCTAGTCTTGGCATCCTAAACAGGTTACTGAAGAAGGTCGAAAGTGTTTAGCTTGTCCACTTTTGTTGGTTGTGCATCATCGCTTAGATCTGCCACTCACTCTGTAATTTTGCCTTAAAACAGCCCGAGACCGACGCTGAAACTCAAGGGAAGAATAATTAGCCCAACACCGCCAACATGCGACTTGCTAGAATCAGAAGATATCTTCCACCATCTCAGACATTGTTAACATGCCTTTTTGCATTCATCATTTACGCGCCAATTTTGATATGGCTCGGGTATAATCTAAGCATCACCAGCTACTTTCAATTCCACAGGATATTTCCTGAGAAAGGCGATACCCGACCCCCGTCACCACCCGTCGCTTGTCTTTCACATATACATGTATCGAAAGCCAATGACACTTGCGACTCATTAGCTCTCGAGTACGGCGTCTCTTCTGCAGAGATATTTATCAACAACCCTGATATCCTCGACTGCTACGATATGGTTGAAGACGTGCCAATCTGTCTACCATTTCAGTGCAATACTTATCAAGTTAAAGAGAACGACACCTGTAGCTCTGTGTCTGAATCCTTAGGAATCACCATCAAAGACTTCATTTCTCTCAATCCATGGATTCGGAACGATTGCGGTTATTTCCCGTCGGGGACAATAACTCTTGGTAAATTCGTTTGCACTACGCCATCTGACGGCCATTATAACCGAACTATCAGCAAGTCTGACCCGGCAGACTCCAATTATGCTGATGAGGTTGTTCCACGACCCGAGAACGCCGATCCGGCTGCGAATCCACAATGCGGGCGTTGGTATACAGTTGAGGAAGGGGATGACTGTCGTTCGGTTTTAGGCCGGCATGACATGAGTCTATCTCTATTTACAGCTGCCAACCCATCGATATCGCCAATCAACTGTGCTACGAGTCTCACCCCAGGGCAAGCCTACTGTGTCGCCCCAACCAAGAACGCTCTACCAGAATCATACCCCCCTCCGACATATTGGCGCCAGGGATGTTATTTCAGTGCGAATCAAGATTTTTATGGTCCCACCCGTGCTTTGACAGGTCCTAAGCTGAGCCATATCAAGCCCTTATCTATATCTTCTTGTCAAGCCTACTGTCTCTCACTCTCCTTGCCTGTTTTTGGTCTACGAAATGGCGACACCTGTATATGCGATGATCGTTTGCGAATGGATAGCAGGCCTAATAAGATCTGGGGTTGCGGATCTCTCTGCGGCTACGGAAATGAAGTCTGTAGTCCGGAACAACACCCTATCGAAGTCTTTAGTTCTCAAGAGCTTCTGGCAGTTGAGTACGTCAATATTGGCTGTTTCGAGAGTAAGAAGGAATACGTGTTACTGGGAAAGGACTATATGCATTGGAGAGACGGCACTCTAGAAGAGTGCGCATCCCTCTGTCGCGAAGCTGACTACTTTGCTCTCCAGACTAAGTATTATAGTTCAGTCGAACAACACAACTACTGCATTTGTGGCAATCAATTGAACCCAAGCATTAACAAGCTCAAGGGAGAGAAGGAATCTGCTCATGAGAACGGGGATGTCTGCAAGGAAAAAGGGGGAACAAATATTTATACCACAAACTCAAAGTATATAGAATCTTCTTAAGTATGGCTCCTTTGGGAGGGTGGGCTATGTTCGGACGACGCGACATGCCCGTGAGGTATAAAAGCCCTGATTAGATTACTAGTACTGCCATATCTCGATAAATCTAACGCATACAAATTTGGCTTAACCACAGAGGGCTTATGTTCCACCATGCCGCAAATATTATTGAGGCCTCCCATCAAACTCTATTCCAGCGACTAACTGCCTAGAACAGAATATGAATGTCAAAGCAAAAAGAATCGTGGTTCTTTTCTACCCAATCGCCAAGCTGAATGTGAACTGTCAGCTCCCACAGCCAACAGGGCCTAGACCATTTTTGTCATTCTTGTATGCAGGAAATGTGAGATTTTCCTGTTTTCTTACCTTTTTCAGCTTTCCACGTGCGAAATGAGTACACAGCGAATATTGGTTTTGAGTGGCTGACTTGGATTAGTAAGTTGCACTGCAGAACTGATAAATAATCTGATGCCATGTCATCCTTTTTAGCAGTCAGATTTCCTCCTAAATCTCTCTATCTTCTTTACATTCCTGTTTAAACAATAGCAGTCTCAGTCATGATCATAAATCTCTTCAGGTTCCTTTTTGGAATTATTGGCACTATTGGCATTTGCCTCATCATCAACAAAATTCTGAACCGAATCGTACTCTACAAATCGTCCACCACGCAATCATGGGACTGGAGTAAGGAAATCGTGCTCATCACAGGTGGTAGTGGCGGCATCGGCTCTGAAATGGTCAACAAATTCAGCCGTAGAAACATCACAGTTGTATCCTTTGACATACAGCCACCAAAAACCACGCTCTCTGCAAATGCGCATTTCTACAAAGTCGATGTCACTTCCCCGCATAGCATACATGAAGCCATGGAACTTGTCCGTCGGGAAATCGGAGATCCGACGGTTCTGATCAATAATGCTGGCATCGCCTTGGGCAAAGACATTCTTGCTTGCACTGCAGACCAGATCAAGCAGATGGTTCAGGTCAATCTGCTAGCGCACTTTTGGCTTGTGCAAGAATTGCTTCCATCAATGGTCAAGCAGAAGCACGGCCATGTCGTTACAATTGCTAGCGTGGCCAGCTTTATTACTATCGCAAGCAATATCGACTATAGCTGTACGAAGGCTGCGTTAGTAGCCTTCCATGAAGGCCTGACGCAAGATCTGAAACATAGATATAACGCAAAAGGTGTACTTACAAGGTGAGTGTAGTTTCCTTCTCCTGGGCATCAAGTCATCTAATATTTTCTCGTAGCATTGTTTTCCCTTACTGGGTTCGCACGCCATTGATACAGAACCTCACTACGCATTCGACTTTCCACGATCCACTTCAGGAGCCCAATGATGTAGCTGGAGCGGTTGTAGATCATGTCTTGAATGGCCGCCACGGAGACCTCTTTTTGCCAGGTTATGCAGGTCTTTTATCTGGCATTCGCGGATTTCCTGCTTGGATGCAGGAGATGATTCGGGACGGTAAGGCCGGCGTTCTACGGGAAATTAGTTTTTGAGACTTGATATGGGAGCTGACGAATAACTTCTCCGTTGATGACGGTTCGTCGTCTGAGCTACGTTATGGAAGTAGGTAGAGGCGTCTGCCTTTGGCGGCGCTGACTTGACATAGTGAATCAGGGTGCTTGAAAAGGCAAGACGTCAAACATTGATTGGCAGTGGAGAGTTGAATAGATTCATAACATAACCTGCACATAGACTAAGCTCTATATTGCTACGTTTACAAGATATCTGATAGCCACCAAAGTAGTAGCCGTTAGTGCCAATTGAATCTAGCCTACTTTGTCTGTCCTCAGAAGTGGAGATATCGGATCACAGTGAAGCCATTTCCAGTCAACGGAACCACCGCCGCCCACAAAACGACCCCGGCCGTTCCGCCACCCACCTCCGCTTAAGGCCTCATCATTAGGCGGAACTAAGAAGAAGCGCTTTGACTACTGATCTTTCAATGAAAAATGATCATGCGCGATGAAATTCTGGATGCTACGGCGGTTCCTTCATGGAACTCATCCCATGTCCACGGTTCTACCCCAGCTTCTATGCTGATCCCAAGTGCGGAGAAAATCTGGGGAAGCATGGAGCGGAATTATTGCCGACTACAGACCAGGATATCGCGATGGACTACTTAAAGAAGAGTGGATAATGGTCAAAATCTTCTTTTCCATCAGCAGATCAACTTCAACTTCTCATTCTTCTGCCTCTGCACTTCGAAATGGCACATCTCAAGTCCCTCATTCTTCTCACTGCCGTTTCGGCGGTACGCGCTACTATCAGCCCTGGTAGTCTCGTCACCATCTCTACAGCTGTCGATGCTACCAGTGGCGCTGCTTGGTGGGATCCTCTGGATGAGTACGGCGGCTATGACTGGCTTGCTTATCTGAGGAATCCTCCCGGTGGTGCTATTGCTGATAATAATGTCATGGTTGCGCGTCGCTCTATCTCTGATGGCACTGTCTCTCGCGACTGTGTCAGAGACTCCGACGGAGAGTGCGCCGTTTTTGCAGATGATCTGGGTCATAACACGCCTAGCATCAGCGTTGACGGCGATGGTTATGTCCATGTTTTCACGAGCATGCACAACGAGCCATGGAAGTACTTCCGCTCATCTCAGCCATACAGCAGCACTCTCGTCAACGCCAGCTCTGATATGCCTGATCAGACTGTCCTCATCACATACCCCGTTATCAAGCGTGATGCTGACGGAAACCTGTGGTTGATCGTCCGCGGGCAAGCATCAGGCGATGGCTCTGCACGAGGAGGGTACTTCTACAAGTACACGACGAGCACCAAGAAATGGGCCCGCATTAGCCTCTGGGCGTACAATAAGGGCTACTCTGTGTATCCTGATGACATTACGTTTTCTTCGGACGGAGATGTTCATGTTCAGTGGGAATGGAGCAAGTATCCCGCGTCTGCTGTGCGCCACCAGGGAAGCTATGTCCGCTATCGACCTTCGACAAACTCCTTCACCTCTGCCTCTGGATCTACTGTTTCGACACCCATCACTCAAAACACCGCGGACATCGTGTATCAGCCTCTTACTTCAGGCGAGACATACAGCGGCGACATCAACGCATCACCTGGCCCAGCTTTCCAAAGCGCCAAGATGGCTCTTTACGAACGGCCCTCCGGCACCGTTCACATCCAGAGTGCCTACCGCTTCAAGACCTCAACTAGCGGAACATGGCAAGTTCGTCGAGCTACAGCCACATATGGCACTTCAAACCCTTGGACTCGTGAGATTCTGTATAGCGACAGTGAGACCAGCGCTGGTATTGGTATCACTCATGACGGAACGACTGCTCGCATCTACTATAGTCGTTCTTCAGCCAGCGCCTATGTGCTGGAGAATGTTGGCGGGGCTGGCTGGACCAATACTGCCCTTGAACCAGTAGTGGGCAAGAAGGTCCAGCGTCTTCAGGCGTTGATGAGAAGTGATGGAACAGATGTTTTGTACTTGGGTGCCCCGACCAATGTTAACTCGACTACTGGCAGCTTGTACCTTTTGACTGTTGGCGGCAGGGCTTAAGTAGCACGATGCCTGTCTAACATGAGACACTTGGATGTGATTTGGTGGGGTGGCCAAAGCCGGGGTTTTATCTCGTCGCATATTAGTCAATACGACCCTTCTCATATTTCAAGGGTATCTTCATACTATCTTACATGTCCATCTTATGTTAAAAATGCAAACTACTGTCCAGCGCTATACCCATAGTCTCCATCCTCTGAATACTCAACTGGCATCTCAGGAGTGATATTACTAAAGTCGCCGTGAAAGTTCAAAATGCTGTTGGTGAACGAATCATCTGGCCTTCCCGTAGCATTGAACTGGGACGTCGACATATCCTCCACGCCGAGCATCGGGGCTGATAAGTATGTCCAGAAGTTGAGCTCATCGGGTGCGACTGCTACATCTGAAAGATCTAGCAGTGGCCACGTATCGTCTGGCATCATTGATGATATGATGTTCTGACTCTGAGTGTCGCCAAAGAGCCCTGGTTGAGTGTTTGTTGATGTCCCGAAACCGGCCCAATTGTCGCCCATGGGTTGTGTCCTGTATTCAGCTGTAGGAGCTGCTGGTCGGTGTTGAGTCTCGGCATCTATATGAGGACCATACACCTGATTGGTTCCTCTATTCTCATGTCCTAGATTTACATCTCGAGGACTGTAATCTTGCATATTTATATCTCTTCCAACGGCCAGGTTCCGCTGCGATACACCATCGGAATCCTGCCTCCGCAGCTGCTGTATGATAGAACGCCTTCGATCCCGCCGAGACTCCTCCGAGTTGTGGTGTATTGGTAGTCGTTGACCTCCCCCTGCTGATCGCATCATATCCTTCTCGACCAGATCGATAGTAGCATCAGCTAATTTGGATAGTGCTTCACGCGCTCGGGCAATTCTTTCCCACCGTGCCCCAAGCTTCTTGAGTATACTCTTCCACTGAAACAAGCAGCTCTTGAACGAGATCCAGTCATCTTTGGCCTTCATTCGCGCCTGAGTATTCTTCCACACGATGAACACGAGAGTAACTCCGCTCATGAATTGAAAATGTAAGTCTATCCAGGTGAAGTCCATTAGACCCTCGCTTATACGAAGGTATGAGAGTTGAATAAGGTCCTTTGCAGCTTCGTAGCATGACAACGTGTCAGAAGTACTTAAGTTTGGGCGAGAGGGCGATGGCCTGTAGAGGATGAGCAGCGCTGTCCGATACCAATAACCCCACCAATTGACGTTATGGCCATCGGAGTCAGTGAGAGTCAGGGCTACAGAATTCCAGCCTTTCAACCGCTGAGCCATCTCATTAGTCCACTGGGTAAGGTCCGTGTCCTCTCCGCTGGCGCTCGTATCGTCTTGCCGTACTGCATGTAGCTTGTGTACAATCTCACTCTCGAGTCGTTGCAGTTCAAGCCAGTGTAATATCTGTGGTCGCTTACTCAGTACTAACGACTGTCTCGGCAGATGAATGTCGACGGTAAAGTCGTCAAAGGTGAAGGGCCGACCAAGAAGGATGTTGAGTGTCCGATCAAAACTGTATGTCACCCAGAATAGCCTTCGCTTCGTATCTGCTTCACTTATTCTCTCAACTTCTGTGTCGTTACCAGTTGAAGAAATAGCTATTGTGGTTTCTGAGTGATATCCGAGATCAATGCACATCCGCATGCAAAGGCCGGAGATATACCAAACCGGCGCAGAGGATGAGTCGAGAATTGAGAGAAGCAACAATAGTAGAAGACATTGAACTGATTTGACATTCTTCGTCTGCATGATCAGACTGATGTCGGCCATAGCGTTGGCGGTGAAGCCTTTCGATAAGGTCGTGCTCTCATTATGGTCGTTGGACATGAACATAAGAGAGATTGCAAGTACCATGTTGAGCATGAATCGAGTCCACACCTCGCCAGATCCTGATCGATTTTGACCGTCTCTGTTATTCTGTCGAGCGTAGAATTCTGTAACGGCCTTGCTAAATTCCTGCTGGTCAAGAATGGGATACTGAACCTGATATTGGCTGAAGAATGTGTCGATGAGGCTATTAGCCGTTTCTCGTGATGGCAAGGCAATTCTGGTACTACTGGTAGCTGGCTCCTTTGGTCCGGTTCGAGCTTCTGTGGTTTCAGATGGCGATTCGAAATTTGCATAGTTTTGCTGAGCGGATTCTAGAACTGATCGGACCAAGTACATGCCTAGACTTGTTTCAGCTCGGGCAACTACTATTATTCCTGCATCCATACCGCTTGAGGCTCCAATGAAATGGGCATGCCCCTCATCTCCAACACGAATCAGGTCTTGGGCAGGCTCATCATCTGAGCGCAACGTCGAGGTAGGCGGCGACACCTCAGTTGTCGCGTCGTGAGCCTCCTGGAACTGAGACTCCAGTCGCATGAGTTGAGCTTCCAGCTCATGGATGTAGCTTCGAGGATGGACGTCGCCCGAGCGGCCATCTGTGTAATCACATATCGAGCCTGCGTTCTGGCATGGTTGGCATGCAGGGATCTCTATTTCAAGGTCAGTAGAAACGAATCGAGGGAGAAAAGGTCGCAGAGCAGCTCACGTGTATCGCAGCGCGCCTTGCGTTTCCGACAACGGTTACACGCGTTTATGGTCTACATCGGTGTAAGTCACAGAAACGCATACATAGAGAGTTGCCACGAGTAGGGAGCTTACAAAGTACGGCGGATCCATCGTCCGCTAAACGCGCCATCATTCTGCAAGAATTGCTATCTGACGCGACTGATTCCCTGCAATGTCTCGCCTGGATCGTGATCAAAGTCGGAGCCGATCGCTTTGAGTAAAAGTGCGGAGTAAATTTGGCGTGGAATTCATTCCGCCCGCTAACGAGGCAGCTGATCCTTTTCTCCATAAAACTCCTCACGTCAGTCATACATACCCTGGAGTGCTTTCCCTTGTTTCCAGCAGATCGCTAATAACGCGTTCGCTTTGCTATAGAATACACGATTTAATGTTGAGACAAATTATCGATTGAGACTCGACACAGCATATGGACTAGAGATAGAATACAAACCAAACACAGCGATTCACCAAATCTCGGCACTCTGATGATCTGCCAATTTCACTATATTTGATGACAGAGCAAAACATTTACCACGTGACCCGTTTTCCTAATGCTTTTCTCTTACCATCGTCACTGTGCTTTCCAGTTACTTAAACATAATTGTAGATATATTGCCGACTGGACACAGTGCATGCTGGTACGAATTGGCTGCCGCGGTAGTAAGGATGGAGTGAGGAAGAATGAAAGTTGAGGGGCGGCCATGGAGGTTGTACCAATTTCATTAATATATGAGCCTTATACGCAACTGATGTTGGCGACTTCTCGCGATGGAAATTACTGAACGCTTGAACCGAGGTGGCTACATGTCTCGCGGCAGAAATTGTCTTTGGGCGCCTTACACTACATCTCAAAGGCGAATTGATGTTGCCGTTACTAAGTTGATAAGTGCCCTGCATGCACAAATATCAACAGTAAAAAATTGAACTGATCAGCGACAAATAGAATGAAGAGGTTAAATTAGTTGACCAAGGCGTGACACTGAAATGAAAGTATCAATTATTTGACTATTTAGACGTTGCTATAACGTTCCATATCCACCAGGAATAGCCCCCGTCCAATCGAAACTGCTCTGCAAAAGTATTACCGCGAAGGTATCTTTACAAGCTGCGTCGTCAACAGGAGCTGATTTATACAGACTTATCCCGAATTTCGACTCTCTCCTCCTCTGCACCAAGCATCTGCTTGGGGGTAGCATCCTCCTCGGAATGAATGTTGAGGGATCCGAAGTGCGAATCCAGTTCCTCAAGAGTCTTGTTCTTAGTCTCCGGGTAGCAAGCGTAAACAAGAACAGCGGCGAAGACGTTGAAGGCCATGAAGATGAAGTAGACGCGAGGTCCAATGCGAGCAACAGCAACGGGCCAGACTTGACCGACAATGATCGAACCGAGGGATGAGCCGGAAGAGGAGATGGCGAGACCCTTGGAGCGGCAGTTGGCGGGGAAAATCTCGGAGGCGTAGATCCAGGCGCAGGGTCCAAAGCCCATACTGTCTGTGCAATTGTCAGCATTTTTCGTTCTTTGGGCGTCATTTAGTGACTCACATCCAACAGTGAAGAAGAAGATAAAGAAGATGTTGACGTAGTTGGCACTTTGGTTGTTCTGTCCAGGGTAGGCAGTCTGTAGAGCACCATTAATCTGGAATATGTTAGCAGCTGTAATGAGACTGGTTTGTATCAACTCACCATCAAGCAGAAGGCCATGATGACAGCACCGATTCCCAGAGAATGTCTTCGACCCAACTTATCAATGAAGAACATAGCGGCAACTGTGCAAAGAACCTGGACAGTTCCGTCGATGCCAGAAGCAAGCAGACTCAATTCCTTAGAGGTACCAGCGGCGATGAAGTTGGTGGGGAGATAGTATCGGATACCGGCCGCACCACTCATTTGCTGGAGGAAGGCAAGAGACCAAGCGCGCCAGAGTCGAGACCAGAGAGGCTTCTGCTGGATGAACACACGGGCTGAGGTGATAGAGTTCTCTTGATGCCAGAGAATGTTGGCGCGGATCTCGTCGAGTTCGGGTTGGATTTCGGTGGCAGTGAGACCACGGAGTTTGCAGAGGGACTCGCTTGCGGCTTCGACTTGGTCTGTTTCAACGAGCCATCGGGGGCTGATAAGAGTTAGCGGGAAGCATGAAGGACAATTATGGTAGACTCACCTCTCAGGAATGAACAAGACACCACCGAGGAAGAGAAGAGCAGGGATGAACTGCATGGCGGTGGAGAGGCGCCATTCAAGATCGATACCATTACCGTAGTCCCAGAACGAGTAGCCATAGCCGACCCAGAAAGCCATAGAGATACTGCACCAATTAGCACCATAATGGCTCGACTCCACGGTTCACTTACCCAGAGACAATTCCAACTTGGTTAGCAGCAACGTAGAGACCACGATGCTTAGCTGGTGAGATCTCACTGAGGTACAGCGGGACTGCAGTGGACACAACACCTGTTCCAACACCAGCGATGATTCGCCCGATAACCATCATGGCCAGGTGAACAGCACCAGTCTGAATCGCAGCTCCGATGCAGAGGAGACAGACACCACCGAAGCCAGCCCATCGTCGACCGTATTTGTTATTGATGGGACCCGCGAGGAGGGCGAAAGAGGCGAATTGACCAGCGGAGAAGATAGCAGTGATGAGTCCCTTCTCACTGGATGAGGGTTGGTCGAGGGCTTTATTGAAGCCAGGGGAGACATAGATGGTGCTCAGAATACCGATATCATATCTGCAAACTGTGAGCCTTCGGTCAATGCGTGTTGTAAAGTTAACTTACCCCCAGAAGATGGAACCCATCGAAATGACGAAGATGCTAAAGATAAGCCAGCCGCTCATCTTGCCCTGCGCAGGCACGGCGCCCAACTCGGTAGTCATCTTGATAACAAACACTCGGAGATAGTTAATTGAACAAGTTGTGAGAACTCAAGTGTTCGTGCTGTTGAGTTTCCCCGCAAGAAAGTCTGGGGAAGGCATACTTTTTAATCTTTTGTCAAATGGCTCTGAATCTGGGGTAGCGAAGTCGGGTTCTGGATGGAAACAGGGATTTTCATGGTATGATTCCGCGTTGCGGGGTGCGCTAAAGGTAGAGACGGAGCCTCCGCTTGCTTCTCCTCACTCACGACGGTGGTTCCGTCTGGGGCTCTTGGGTGCAACTATTCCGTTTTATGATAAGTTCTAAAGTCTGGTGCATAATGGACTGACTATTAGATGCAGGTTCAAGTCTAACGATTTACGAAAAACACTGATCATCACTTGACCCGATTCCCTGCCATGACTGTCAACGGCACCAACGGGGATTCCCCGTCTCTCGGCGAACTTAAGCATATCTCGTCTACTCGCTTAACTCCCAGCCTCAGCATCCATTCATTCTCTATTCTTACAAACCATGAGTTCAGTCGGAGCTTCCGTCCCAGCCAACACCTGACGCTACAATTCCCGCCTGATCTAGACCCTGTATCGGGACCCCAGAATTTATCAAACCAGGAAAGATGTCTTTCTTTCACTCCTTTCCATTTACAGTATGCTGGGGATGGAACCATCGAGAGCATCTCTCTTATGGCGCGTAATGGCCGCGTTACCGGGCTGTTGGGACTCCCCAGACCGCATGGACCATTAGTCGCTAAGATTGTTGAGGTCGGTGGCGGATTCCCCTCAGAGATCATAGGGCAAGCCAAGCAAGCATTATGTATTGCTGGCGGCACTGGCATCGCACCATTCATTGCTATGGCGGCGGCGAAAAACTGCAGCCGCAATACCAATGACCTGAAGCCTAGTCTCATCTGCAGCATTCGTGGAGATGATTTTGGAGTTATCGAGTATCTCTGGAACCACGAGATGCTCTACCCGCGAGACTGGGATGTGGTTCGCATTTTTGTGACGCCTGGAGAAGAAACTGGTGGGATGGCTTCCGGCAAGCCACAGAGCTGGTGGCATCAGCGCTTTAAGGAGCTCTTACATGACCATAGCGACAGTGATGTTTTCCGTCTTGGAAGAATGGAGAGAGAAGACTTGGAGGGTTTTAATAAAAGTACAGATGGACCAGTGCTCTTTTGCGGAAGCAAGCAATTGGAGTGGCAAGTCAAAATGTGGTTTCTTGGAAAGAAAGATATCCATTGTACGGAGAGATAGAGAAGAATCTTCGTGATTTTACCTCTATTCATTATCGAGTCTATGCAAATGAGTTATGAGTTTTCATATAAGAAATAAATGCACGCATAACACTAGTTCTAGCTGTATTTATCTATTCGTAAACTCGGACTTCGAAGATACCCCCAAAGGCATTCTCATCACCATTCAGCTCCAGGACCTCAATACCAAGCTCCTTCACCGTCCTGCTCGCCCCGAGAACAACCTCTCGGCGCGACAAATGATTCTCATCCTCAACGTACAGTTCTCGCTCTCCGTTAGAGAGGTCCAACAAACGCCACTTCTTGACACAGAAGGGGATAGTCCTCTCTGGGTGACCTCTCAACACCGACTCGAGAGCGTGATCATAGTCTGTGTCAAAGTGCACAACAACTTTGTTCACCTTGACTGGTGTATCCCAGCCTATCTTGAGAATCCTCCTACCAGATGAGTCGGCACGAGGAACCCAGCAGTTGGCTCTCTTGGTCGGCCGAGGAACACCATTGCGAACGTTCTCAACCCTCCAAGCCTTCAGAGGCGGATCCAGTGTCAAGGCTAGGTTGTGGCCCATGGGCCTTCGAACTGGTGTCCAGCGCTCAAACTCATCGACTCCAACGTCACTAGGCGGGCTCTGAGTGCATTCGTGCTCAACAGTCATAAGTGCTGATACACGTGTCTTGGTGGTGCAGAGTGCAACAGAATCGTTCTGGAGGAAAGAGAGGAAGACGTATTGAGTCTGAGGGTTCTCAACCTTGAAGTCGATAACGAGATCGTTCTGTCCTGGAACCAGGGAAAATTTTCTCTCAGCCAGGATGACCTCGGGCGTGTAGTTGTAAGGCTTCTGAGACCCTCGAAGCTGAACCGTCAATACAGCGTCTTCGACTGACATAGCTGTGACGGAGAAGGTAGGAACAGGTCCTCGTGAAAGGGGCAGCATCTGAGCAAGACTTCGGACTAGGACCTTTGGTGGTCCGTTAGCTGGGAGTTGCGATAACTCGAAAGATGATCCCTCAATCTTGGAGGCTGAGCGAACAAGATCTTCAGAGTCATTGAGTTTATAACCAGGGATGAATTGGCCAAAGCGCATGAGCTCTCGCTGGAAGTTCTTCATGTTACTCTTGACAAGTAATTCAATGGGGTCTACACTCTGCTTCTTACAAAGAGAAGCTGCGATACCCAAAGCGTTGGCGTTGGCTCCGCATGTTGCCATGACACGGGTGGATGCGAAGGCGACGTGGGATGCTGACATGATGCGGCCTCCGTACATGAGATTGGGAATCTCGGAGCAGACCATTGAAGAGAATGGTATTTGGTAGACGCCTGCGAGTGTTAGTAAGAAGAGGCCTTGATCGAGTGATAAACGTACCCTTTGAGTGCCACTGAGTGCAGCCGTCAACTTCGGAGAAGACACCATCAGCGGGATGCAGATCGAGAGACCAGCCTCCAAACGAGACAGCATCAGAGTGATAGCGCTGCTCAACAATGTCCTGCTGAACCATAATAGTAGGACCGACTGTCAAGATTAGCTTTGCTCGCAGATATTGCAAAGAGGAACTCACTGAAGCGTCTACTCTCCCTCTTTCCTGGGATAGTTCCAACCCACTCAAGCGTCAAGTTCTCCGCCTCGGGAAACCTTCCCGAATTCTTGAAATAATCCCAAACTCCATAAACGACCTTCCAAAGTTCCCACTTGATCTGCTCCGTATCATGTATAGTATCAAGTCTACCACCATACTCAATCCACCAGAGATTACAGCCCATCTCTTTGGTGCTAAAGCTCTTGAACCGAGGAATTTCTCCTTCGACATCTTTGAGAGCATAGGCTGGTGCGACATACTTGACAGGCTTGCCGGTGTCTTTGGTGTAGAAGTAGATGGAGTGGCCAAGAAGATGGCCGTACTCAGAGGATGGGGCGAAGAGCTCGTTGAATTCATCGCGCTTTTCGGCGCCGATTCTGAAGGGGGCGCCGGCGAGGAAGGAGAGTGTGCCATCGCCGGTGCAGTCGATGAATTGTTGAGATTGGATGGTGTATTTGAGAGACGATTGTGAGTTGAAAGCGCTGACAGAGCTAATACGGTCTCCGTCCTTGTCGCAGCCAACAAGGGCTGTGTTGAGAAACAACTGGATATTTGACTCCAATCTCACTTTTTCCAGAAGAATCGTATCAAGAATCAGAGGATTGCCCTCGGGATTTCGGTACAAATTCTCGAGTAGAATCTCATCAACAAGGCCGCCTTCTCTCGCGTAGCGATTGTTGTTGAACATATGCGACGTAGCCCCAAGGATCCATAATCGGACCTCGCTGGAAGCATTGCCTCCAAGAACAGGTCTATCCTGGATGAGAATGACTGACACGCCATTTCTGGCTGCTGCGATGGCAGCGATAGTACCAGCGAAGCCTCCGCCACAGACACAGAGATCTGAGTTCAATGTGCGGAGCTGAAAGTCGCGGCTCTGAGTTGCTGGCTCGCGACGGAGTACAGGATCGTGGGATATCCTTGCAGGGGCCATGGTAGCGAAGTCTGAGTGCTAACTAACTGGCTAGTGCAGTATTGTAATTTGTGTTGAAGTCAAGCTAGGATGATGAGAATGGGTAGATTACATGCTATGAGATAGTCTCTTTTATTACTGGCAATCGCAAAGCTTGATGATTCACCCCGATGCAGCCGCCTGCAATAAGTCGTTAGTCAATCTTACGAGCAACATCAACGGAACCGCCGTTTAGCTCGTTGACTTGCCACTAACACTTTTGCGGTGGTTCCGTCGGACATTCCACTTTTTCCCCGCAAGCTAGCCCGGAGACTCATGAAGGAGCCGCCTGTGTTCGGTTATTCTGTGCTCAGCTGAGGCCATTCAATGGAGAAATTGGCCCTCGTGATATTTACCTGAGCTCGATTGAACATTTGTCGGTGGCATTGGCTATCCAGCCCCGGATGCTCTTAGGCAGTGCCGACGACTTGGCATCCAATAAGTTTCAGAGCCCACGGACCACTCTGTACAACCATGAGCGAGACTGGGGAAGATGTCCAAGGGCGACCACTGCGGAACGTGACCCTACGAGTATCGCAAATCTTTTCAGCCTGTACTTTCTGTAAAGCTCGGAAGATCAAGGTACGCGCATCGTTGTACCCTCAGACCAGACTAGAACTCATTCCTCGTAGTGCAATGGCGCAACTCCAGCATGCGGTGGCTGCGTAAAATTCGGCCGCCAAGCAACATGTTCTCTCTCGACGGAATCGCCAAATCGCGGAAGAGACTATCCAACTTATCTTCGACAAAAGATTGAAGCTGCCCAACAGCGACTCAGTCAGCACAACGCTAGACAGAACAATGTCACTTCGCCGTCAGATACTGAGCGGTCCAACCGGAATGAATCGGCAGAGACTCATCAACGGTCTATCATCGATTCACTCATCGCAGACATCGGGGCGCTTCCCATCATAGCATGTTCATATCCCTCAGCCGCAGAAGGACCGACACTTTCTTCACTCGTGCTGGCAACTGCAAGCACCAATCAACTATCATCAGCCTTGCGATTAACCCAAGCCAATGAGGTTGCACCGTGTTTACCCAAAGAGTCGACAGCCTTGAGCCTGGCAAAACATTATTTCGATCAGGTTTACCCAAGAATACCCTTCTTCTCTATCCAAGGTTTCTGGGTGCAGTTCGAGCATGTCTTCTCTGGCGTTGATCCTCCCCGCGAACGCGGACAAGATGGCCCACCACAAGATCCAGCCAGCGTCCTTACGCCAAGCCAGGATGATCTGGATCGGTCGTCTATAAGTCATGGGTATAGCTATTTCACTGTTCTCTTAGTGCTGGCTATATCAGCTTCGAGTCTATCACGAAGCGCTGATAGTGTGATATCAACACAAGCTCAGAGGCTATTCCGCACAGCATTGACGTTCCGCGAATCAGCAATCTTACCAAACACTATAATTGGCGTGCAGTCGATATTATTCTTGATCCAGTTCGCTACTCTCAACCCCTCATTGCTCGACGCATGGTATCTTATCGGTGTCGGTATGCGCATGTGCGTTGACCTTGGACTCCATCAGGATCCGCAGCCTCCCGACTCAGTCGCCACGAGTCTCTTGGAAACACGGCGCCGTCTTTGGTGGAGCATGTACTCTTTTGATCGGTCCATGAGTTTGGGGTGTGGACGACCAACTGAGATATCTGACTCGGCTATTAACGTATCCCTGCCTACATTCAAAATTGAGACAGCAGCAACAGCTGTCGAAGTTCACGGCTATCTACAGCGCTATCGCGCACTACAGATCCAGTCCGAGATTTACAATCGCTTGAATAAATCTCCAGACTCTGAAACAGATGATGCGCGGTCAGTTCATGAACAGCTCAGCAAGAAGTTGGGCACTTGGAAGGACTTAAGCTCCCAACTACCTAACAAGACCCTCATCGAAAGTGAATGGTTGATGGGACGTATGCTGCTTCTGAGGCCCTGCAGACTTTTACCTCAACGGTCACATGATGAGCTTGGTGAGCTATGGCAAGCAGCTGTTGGATTCATTGCGATATATCGCCGACTGGTAGAGTCCAACTCAATATTCTACGTGCAGATTGCCTGCGAGAAGATTTACTGGACTGGACTTATGGCGTTCTACAGCTACTGGCAACTCCGTACCAGCACCATGGGCGATGCTAATTCCATGCGGCGACTGGATGTTTGGATGATTGTCAAAGACGTCATGTTCATCCTTCGAGCGTTAAGTGAGCGATGGGATCAGGGCAAACTTCTATGTGGGCGATTTGATGACGTGAGCACTCGTGTTCTTGAGGTATCAGAAAGTCATGCCGGAGATGACACAACGGCTGCATTGACTCTTGAGTTACAGAACTTAGAACAGTATACGAGCTTGACTGTTGTTTGGGCGTCGGGTGACAAAGTGGATCAGAGTAATGAACATGCGCTGGACACAAACGAGCTCCGTCATTTAGTGTCCGAGATGTTATAATCATGAAGCAATAATAGATTTACCTCTGTTCCTACATGATCAAGAGCGACGAGGGGCTCAGGCGGCTTTCAAGAAGCAGTGACGTGACACTCGGAAGGTTCCAATGCGTCAGCGGGCTCTCATCAGACATGACAGTGCATTATCCAAAGTTCCATTCATCGAATTGATCCTAGCTTGTTCTATGAGTGAACTATCTATCAATCCTGGAACCGATGAGCGTTACCAATCATGACTGTGGTATCATCTCGGCACAACAGCCGGCGGTATATGCAACGTATGTGAAGCCGCTTACTATACCCCTGGCAAAACGCCCGAATAGGAATTTGCTGCTCAGCCAGTGAATTCAATGACCGGAATAGCTCCTAGACTGAATTTACCATTCCATAAATGTTGCCCTTCCCTTTGATTGGTCATTTCGGGCAGTCTTTTTCAAAAAGAACATGTCGGGCCTCATCGACCAAAGAGCAAGAGGATGATCCACCAAACTCAACTGCTTAATTTTGACGCCCCAGTAAGAGTGATATGTGACATAGAGACACAAATGGAAGGTGCAAAGGGTAGTTTTTGAATGAAAATCAGCGTCCGCGATGCCGAGTTCCGAATCGATCCAAGACATGATAATTCTGAGTTGAGATATGCTTCAGGGACCCATTCTGGCACTAGTTCTTGATGTCAAAGTCACATATAAAATCCCGTACATTTCTTAATAAACTTCTTTCTGTTCTAAGTCATCCACTTCTCTTTTCTCGATCAGTTAAAAGCAAAAGAATCAATCTCCGATCCGAATCTTCTTCACCCAACTCAAGTCAGTATATCCCCAACTTTCAAGATCCCCAAAACTCTAATTCCTTTCAGCATGCATGTCACTACTGTCTTTACCACTGCTCTGATGGCAGCTAGCAGCGTCTCTGCCGGATTCAATTGCAAGGGCAGTGTACTATGCGGCCAAGGCACCGAGCCCCTTTCCAACCTCATCAACTACGCCGGTGGCCTCAACGATGACCGCTGGTACCAGAACGGGCAGCACATCGCCTGTGGAGGTTCACTCTGTGCCTTTCTCCAAAACACTGGTGGCCTGCCTGGTCGTGAGATCAAGCGCCTCCTAGGAGAGCTCCGCAACCATGGATGCAAGTACTGCGGCAGCGTCCCGGTCTTCTTTCCCGATGACAACAATGATGGAGATCACGGTATTCTGACCGTCAACTACGTCAGCAACCCTAATTGCCAGGGTGTCTGTTAAGAGCTCGTTGCCAGGCTCCTCTAACTCACCGAGGGAGCCCTGGCCAGCGCCCCTTGGTAAGAGGACTGTGTTCGTAAAAGCAATGGAGCTTTTCTTGAGGAGCCACGAGGATGAACAGGAGAGTTTTTCGAACACACTACTGTCTCTCTCACACTCATTAGGGAGATTAGACTCTCCCAGCTTTCTAGAGAAGCAAGTTCGAGATAGAATCAAGCGAGCTGCAGCACAGTGTAGTATGTAGGTAGATTAACGGTACCATAATCATACATTCATTTATTCATTGAAGCACGATTTAGCTTCAAAGTCGAGGCTTCCGTGGTACGCTAAGTCTCTTCCGGTTGGTATCTATCGGTTTTTGCTGGCAGGGACCTCAGTAGTGAATGTTTCAAAGACAAGGTTGGATGGAGAAGTGGAAGGTGGCGGAATGGCGGTGCTAGAAAGAGACGAGGAGACGAGCGTAGTCTCGCTAGAAGCTTCGAAGACAGTAGATGAAGTAAAAGTATTAGGCGATCGCTGTGCTGGGTATAACAGATGTGGTGGTATCTGAAGGAATTATCGGCACGTCACTAGTGCTGACAGATTGCGCCTCACTGGCCGTTGTGGTGCTAGATTCAGCAGTCGAGGTCGTGATATCCTCACTTAGAACTGAAGTTCACTGCTGCTCAGTTGACTTGGTGCTCTCCATGACAGTATGGAAGTTGTTGGCTCCTCGCTGGTGGTCTTACCACTGGTGGTTGTCTCCTCTCCCTCTTCATTAGCCTACAAAAAGGCTGGATAGAGTATTTCAGGTTCTAAATCCCCACCCTAGGTATATGCCTTCGCTCCACTTCTCGTTAAACAAGTTGTATCATAATCATAACCAGACTTCCCTTATTCGTTGGTCTATCATTCCTATCACATCTCTCTGGTAGCTATTAGACAAGCTCAACCGTTTTGTTGTCCCGAACATTGGCCCAATACTGTTCATACGGAAGACAAAGCACGCCAATTCGCTTATACTGATCGACATCTCCAACATGTTCTGTGGTCTCCAGGATCAGCGCGGCCCCAATCACTCTCTTTCCTTCGGGTGTCCATATTGATGGGAGCAGTTTTGCTACCAAGATGCAAGTGTAACTCCGATTAATGGGTCCCAAGAAGTTGGTATAATCCAAGTATGCAATCCGGTCCTCTGGCTTCCTGATACCCTGCGCAGCTTCGCTCTTGATTGTGTTCCCTTGCCTGTCATAAGCATGGGGACCGAAAACAAAATCCAAGTTCAGATCGTAGAGATTGAATGACTTGACAGGACCGCGAATAGTTACACTCCCTTCGAGAATCTGACCTGATGTCTGAGGTCCGTTTGTTCTAACTGACCACGAATTCACTTGGAGGGTTGAATATTTTTCTTTGTAGTAAGTCATGATAGGCAGAAATGTGATCGGATGAGTAGGGGAGGCCCAACACCACGAGGGTCGATTTGTTCCACGCAACGGGTCAGCTTCAAGCTCTTGTCCTCCCCAGCCTATCCAAAGCAGTCCCTGAGGGATAGAAGACCCCCAAATACCTGCTATGTAATCTTGTGGAAAACGACTTTGGATTCTCTTCGCGATACCGGACAGCGCAGGGAGCTTATCTCTATGAAACGAGAAGTTTGTTCCAGAATACACCTCGACAAATTGGTACCATAGCGTTATAAGATCATCTTGCTGCTGATTTCCAGGTTTCTAAAAACCGAAACGAACTCTTCGTTTCTGTAGCCGTAAATATTGGGTTCTTGGCTATTGGGGTTCGCCTCTGTAGTTTTAAGTTCACAGCATTCCCACAGTAAACAGCTGCCGCCGAAATAGAGTATTCTTTTTGATAGGACTCGTTCTTGGATAGCTCATCCTCTAGTAAGAAGAGGAACATTCTTGATACTCAGCTCCCATGAAGGGGACGCTGGATGAACTTCCAGGTGCGACGTGCTGCCGGAGATCTTGTTGATTGTGAGCGTCACGGGTCGCGGATCGAATTCGAGTTCAGGCCGGTCGAGGAATAGTACTTGCTGGGATGATATGGCACCGCTGGTTGCGATGGTCAAGGTGGCGTTTTCGTAGTATTGTCCGAACGTCGCTGCCTCATAAGACCAGTCGACTTTGTGCCGCTGGTCATCTGGTCCTTCACTCTGTAATATGCACAAAGCATCTACCCACAGATACCTATATCCCAGCTTTGTTGTGAAGATGATCGCATTTCGTACGGTCTCTGCAAGGTCATCCCAAGGTAGAATTTCTGTCATGTCCACCAGATTGGAAGCCGTCGTTTTGGCGAAATTGTGACCTGATCCCCATGCATAGCTCAAAGCAAGATACTCAATATCGAATGAGTGGTTTGTGATGACTATCTTTGGGGAAAGTGTCCCATCACTGGAGCCAACATCGATGAGTCTTGTCGGTATCGTCTTGATTGGGTCTAAACCCTCAAGTTGTATACTACATTTTTCATGGTTCGCTGAACAGCTGTGTATCCACCTGCTGGCCAATGCAACAGCCTTCTCAACGCCCTCGGCTGATTATAAGTCTGCTATTGATTTTGTGTTGCGCAAGATCGGTTCTCCAATTCCTGCTCCTTCATCCTCATCCGTGACAAGTGGCAGGGGGTGCCATCGACTGCGGTCTATGTCTGTTCCAATACCGCACCAAACCTTTGGCTCTTTTGGATCTTGTCCTTCAGCTATAGCCGTTTTGTAATGACGGAGAACCTTGTATGCCGAAAGGTGAATAGCCAAAGTCTCGGTCCAATTGCATTTTGAGACTTGATAACAAAAGGACTAGTATATGATCTGGCACAGAGGACAGCCGTTCTGTGCTGATTCTTTGAGTTTGTAGATATTCGGTGCAATTGTGCGACGGGGAATCGACTCTTTAACGTCAATATCAGCAAACTCATTTGCGAATTGCTCGCAGGTATCACACAGAGAGTCTTTCATTGTGCGTAACGGATAGTAAAAATCGAGGCTTTTTGTTCAGCAATCAAAGCTGAAATTCGAACTTGACTGGCTTGAAATACCCCTCCAAAAAGCCTGCTCACGCTAGCCACGTGATGATGGCTGACACGACATGCCCGCTTACTATCGAAATGAAGCGCTTGGGGCTGTGCTATTAGGCGGACTAATAAAGGCAATGTGAAAATAGATAAAATAATTTAGTTAGACTGGTAGCCTGGTAGACTGGCTAGGGTGCCATATGTTCATGGAGAGAAAAGTGGCCTTGTTCGCTCGAGGCTGAGATGCCCTACTGAAGTCTAGAGCAAATGACAAACTCGGGCTTCAATTTCTAGCTAGAGCTATTCCTCAGATTACCTATAACGGCTCTTTTGAAGTAGGCGCTCTGCCAGAAAGTCTCCTAGGGAGTTGGTGTTCGATTGGAATGAAACCAATGTCCGGCAAATTTGACAGCGTGGGGTAAAGAAAACAAATGGCAGTTTGCTGCACCGATTTGACCCTTCGTCACACCATTTTGCTCAACGAAATTCTTCCCCAGTTCCGAAAAGTCTTCCTCGTTGACACTGACGTCTGATACAGTCGCCCATTCTCTAGTTCCGTTGACTGAAACTGCGAATGAGATATCAGCCTTTGGTGAGTTAACTCTGTACTCTGCAAGATGAAAGCAAGTACAGCGATCGAACCCAACGCCGATGAGTAGAACCTTGGCATTCAGCTCTTCCAAACGAGCTAAGGGACTCTTTTCTCCCAACATGCTATTCAGTTCATGTTCATCTGTGATAAATTCCGCCTTTGCCCCAATTGCAGCAAATGAAGTGTGAGGATGCGCACTTCTCACTGCACCTGGCCATGTTCTCACTGTCTCGGCCAATACACCCATGTGTTCACTTCGAGTTGTCTGGGGATTGAATGCAGGCCTGGTTTCTCGAATAGTCTGCCACCATTCTTTTGGTACAGGTGGATTGACCCAATTCGATGGATCCGAGTTGCTGCTGGTGTGTGTTGGAACAACGAGGGTTCCTTCGGGTGTAAGGATGTCGAACAGAGCTTGGGCAAGGGCTTCAGCTCCGCCGTTGATCCATCCTATGCTTTTAAGGGAGCAGTGGACCAGGACTGTATCTTGTGGTTTCAGTCCGAGGTTTCGGAGGTCCTGAGTAAGAGATGGCCTGGTGCATAAAGGTCCGGTCAGAGGCGGGGGCGTCATGGTGAACAGAGAGTTGAGGGAAGTTGGAGGTTGTCGAACATACACAGGGAAAGGAGAGAAAACTAGCCAAATTACTCAATGGCTGGAGGCCAACTTATATAAAATGTGTGCGCTAGCCTCTTCGTGCTCCCCCGCTAACTTATTATTATTCGCCGTCTGAGTCACTGTAAGCTATTGCGAAAAATCCTAGACAAAAACAGCAAGACAAACGAACTTTTAACAGTGACGCTGATATCATTGAGATTTTCTTTTTCTATTTCTGGATTTCTTATAGATAAAATCTTGGCTACAATCGGGCTTAACTTGGTCATGCTGAAATGTAAACACAACTAATTATTGCAAAAGGTGGGAATCGAACCACGGATCCAATGAGAGTATGCCGAGGTTAGCAATGAGGATCTAACCTGTATATGGCTAGTGTAGAGCAATTCTGGGAAAGTGGATTGGATTGTGTCCCTCGAGTGTACCCACTTCTGGAACGAGCCCAAACGAGCTCTAGGGTAGCTATATTTCAAGTAAATTGTTGTCCTTATATCTTATCAGATTAGAAATGTCGGTGAGTAAAGCTGTATCTAAGAACTGTAAGAATGTTAGTATAGTTCCGTTAACTCAGAGAGTGAGTCTGTGAGATCCCTCGAGAAGTAATGAGTAAAAAACAACTAGATTGCCGGTTCCTGGTGCTCAACGCCTAACATAAAACAACTCAAACATTTAGAAGTTAAGACATTGTAATGATCACAACATGTCTCGAGCTGGAAATAGCAGAGCTTCGGGCCAGTGGCGCGCTGATCCGTCTGTTTCGTAGCAATTGCAACGTCGCAATGAAACATTTCCATTGCCAAGCCCATTCGTGACGCGCATTAAAGACAGAACCTCGTATTGAAATGACGATCATCCGAGTTCCGTTGCACCAATGCTCGCATGAAATGACTTTCAACGCAAAGCAAATATCATCTATAACTCGGCCGAGAGGTATTATCGACGTCATTGCGTTCTTGTCAAAGCGTCTTCTCCATGACATCACTGAACTCTCTAGAACCTCGGCCCACGAAGTCTTCACCAAAAGTGGCTAAGCCGAACGGGTTAAAAATAGTAGCTATTTATATCACAGGACCCTGAATCTTGCGAATTCCTAGGCCTGGGCCCTTCTGGACGCAAATCGAGGCTATTGAGGCGCTGTGTTCAATTGAGACATGACCATGAGAAATAGCCTAAATAAGATGATGATCTGGCGGGAGGGCCATGCATTCGAAATGCCGAGTTCCGGACGGCACGTAGAATACGAGATTTGGGGATCGTGACCCTCAAGTTCCCCACAAACAGCAACACTCGAGGGCGGAAATGTGAGGGATCGGCGAATGAGGCGATCGACATGCGCTCCAGCATTTTCTGGGGACATTCGCAATACAAAAAGGGAGCGTTTCCTCAATGGAAGCTCATTCTTCATCTCAACAACAACTCAAGCCCACTACCATCCAACACGATAATTCCTTTCTCAACCTAAACAAACACCAATCCTTTTCTTCAAAAACACCAAAATGAAGTTCTTCACCACCGCTCTTCTCTCCGCTGCCGCCGTCTCTGGCTACGCCGTCTACGAAGTCAAGGACTTCACCGCCAGCTGCGTCCCTCACAGCACCTTCTGCAAGTCAGTACTATCCCTCCCACTCTTCATAAAAATGATTGCTAACATAATATTTCCAGCTATGAGTTCAAGGTGATCCAGTCTGGAAGCATGGAGACCTGGAAGAACCCCGTCCACTGCTCCGCCCACGTCCAGTCCGCCAACTATCTCCTCCCTGATGTCAAGGACGCTAAGTGCGGCGACGACTCTTCTCGCACCTTCTCCGTCAAGCGCAGCAAGAAGGGTTTGACCTTCTCTGTCTCTCAGCCTGTCAGCCCCATCAGCAACACCGTTGGAAAGCACTTCATTCCCAACAAGCAGCTCTGGCAGTCCAAGGAGCCCAACGCTGAGATCCAGGCTTACAAGGGTCCTAAGGACTTCGACCTCAACTCCACTGACTAAACGGGGATTCAGATGTTGTTGATTTGGAAATTATTTCATTTTCTCTTTTGAAGGACGCAGGCGTGTTAATCGTATTTGAACTATATTTTAGACTAGACTATTAGGTATATATCTAAGCACCAAAATTTCGCTTCTCACTGTTTGCATTCAATGAATCTGCCACTCAAACTTTGTTTAGCCCTGGGGGGAGGAAAGCAGGAGATAGATATTGATGGGGAGACCAACGGTTTTCGATGAAAGACTGCTGTTTTACATCGAGGGCAGCTGTCCATCCCATCCATGCTGGTGTGCTCTCAACCGCCTAGATCCCACCGGGGTCGATGTTATCCTTGATCTACAAAAACCTTTCATAATTATTACACGGCAGAACCATAAAAAGAAAGCCGGAAGTTGGGTTCCGTCACGCATGCTTCAGGGGAATACGCCGCACTACCAGGAGTCACCTCCCTTGATAACTTCATCCAATCATTGATCTAGGTCGAATTGTTGTTGTCGAAAATATTCTAGGAACTGCCTTCCGGATACCTGATGACGAATACTGCCCACATGGCTAAACTTCGTCATGCTGGATTCGCGGCATTGTCGGGGTAGGATCCTGGGCCTCCGACCATGCCGAAGCCAATGATCCGCCCGCCCTTGTCTGAGAGACTTGAAGTCAACAAAAGTACTGTTGTCCTTTGCGGCTTCTTCGAAGATTTTAATTCATGTCTTATTGTGCGATCTTTGAGCAGAAGGACAAAATAAATGCTTACGTAGGTAAGAGACGACCGTGTGCTTTGGTCTAAAACCTCGAGGGCGATAGCAACAGTGGAGTTGCTTGGGCTACCTCCGCTGTTTTCGAAAGAAAGAACATCAATTTCCGCTCTTCCTAGCCTGGCCTATGCCGAGAGGAAAGTAAGGTTCCTACCGAGATCTACTACAATAATCGCGGTGAGATGAAATGGGGATATGACATCCCTGGTGAGATATCACGCCTCCAGTGGTTCAAGCTCCTCTTGCTGAAGCCAGATGGTCTGGCCGTCTGATCCCTGGGATGAGAGCATCCCTTTCCTTTAACGCGCACGAGACATCACAAGACAGTCTGGCAAGGCGCCCGTCGACGTGGTTGCTGACTACCTCAGACTGCTGTGGGATCACGTTCAGGCGAAGATAAAGCAGGAACTCGGCAATGCTGTCTTTAACAATTCGGCGTTACATATTGCTGTGACCATTCCAGCTATGTGGAAAGGCTATTCCCAGCGGAGCACTGAACAAGCTATCCGGAAGACAGGCATGTTAACCCAATACCGCTTAGCTAGTGTTGATGGGTCGAAGAATTGTCAGGATCATATGGTATGATTAGTTAAAATGCTGCGCTCGAATTCATCCCGGAACGTCGACTGTGATGTGCCATACAAGGCCATCTCCCAAAGCAACCCAATCGCCACATTCAAAACAACAAGGTCGCACTGCCATGCCCCACGCGGAAGCCAATGATATTAGTGGTTAAACCACTTCGAGATGCGAGGTCGCCTAGAAGCCCATACTCGAGGAACTTGATTCAAGTCCTCAACTCTGTATTCTCATTGCCGAATACTCCTTGACGAGATTGCCTAAGCGTCGATCCTTGATGGATACAATATGAATCGGATACTGCGTCTCCTCATGCCTCGCTCGCATATGTTGCGTTGAACTGTCTTCGTTCCTTCCAACAGTAGACAGCTGCAATACTGCAAGATCATCGGGACTCATCTCCTTCTGCAGAACTAATGAAACCAAGTATGTCAGGTAGTAGTACCGGCCCTGCACACTGATACCCTTAGCTGAGAGGTGTAGTATACCGCGGCTTTCTTCAATATCATCCTGCAATGTCAGATTTCTGTCACCAAGCTGCTTCAGTGACATGTACGCAAGAATGGAAAGATACTGCGTCATGATTCGGTCTTGCATGTCATAGCCATGGCGAAGGTAAAACAGGAGCATGATACTCATGAAACTATCGCGCGATTGGGACAATGCACGATTGACCTTCTCGATGACCTCTGGTGCCAAGGTATAACCGTCGTGGGAGATAAGAAACTCGCACAGATTCATAACAAAGGTGTGGTATTGGAGACTATATTGTTAGTATCTAGGAATGAAGACGGGAGGCGTATTGGGTGATGAGCGGAAGTGACCAAGGCTCCACAGACATTGATTTACAACCAAGGAAAGGAAGTGGCACAACATACTGAAGTTGAAGCTCAACGGGATATACTATATGAGACGACTGGAGGCAAGCAGGCAGTTTCGAGAACCAGTCTTGATATCGGTCCAAAAGTTCCAAAAACTCTTGATATGGGGGCGACTCATCCTCATTCTTGGCTCGACACAGACGAAGAGATACTTGATTAGCAATCTCTACCATATCGCATCTGGCCTTGAATAGGTTGGCGAAATCCTGTGAGCTCACAGTGCGTGAGCGTGGATAGCGAAATGCAACCTCCCCGTACCACTGTGCATTCTTCTCCGGGTCGGGTAGTGGAGTTTGGGGCGGTTGACGAAAATGAGGCGGTTTGACATATGTATAATACTGGATACTAGGGGGTCATCAGCTAGGGTACTCGATTGATGAGCGCATATTATTAACCTAATCCAGTAGTACAGACACCAGGCAGTATATCCATATACGTGGCGCTGCCTCTGGTCTAGCTCTGCAGGGAGATACTCCAATATTCCGAGCTTATGGCTCAGAGCAAGCGCTTGCGCCCCAAATGATAGACCTAGAGAAGCTGTCAGTTCGATGCATAGTTTGTAGTTAAGGACTGTGACTGGGTGCCCGAATCAGCAAAGTTCTTAGTGAGACAGACCTTGTGTTTCCATGGAAGTCATGTTGTATACAGGGTTCAACACCATCGCAGCCTGGAGCGTGGTGATGCTGGGCTCTTTCTCCAGCTCGAGTTCCCAAAGTCTTCGAGATTCAGCCAAGAAACGATATCGTAGGCTTCTTGGATTCCAGTACTCCAAACGGCTGGCCGTGTCAGGACAGAAACTCTGTACGAACTTAGCATGAGGTACCAAGGTATGATACGGGACTGACACAAGATTCAGCTAAAATAGCATTCACCAGCAACGAGGAGCAAAACTCATAAGAGCCGTTCATCATATCCTCTAGGAAGTAGTCTTTATGGAAGAAAGGAAGGGATTGATGCTCTTGTCGAAAGTAAGACCGAATCATGCTCCTCATCGTCTCGTCATCGGCCAATACGTTGGTCCACTGCGAAGGCTTTATCAGGCTGAGTCTCGGGTCTGTGACTTCAGCAGCGGTATAGGGTTTGAGATATTGAGGCCTAAAGCGATCGTGTAGTTCGATTGTACTACTTGTACTTGGCGAGCTCTCCATCAAGGTAGCCTCATATACCAATGAGTGGAAGTACAGATTGTCTGGCACTCGTAATCTTCTCGGCATGCGGAATGTAGCAGGGAAGCTGTTACGGAACCTTGTCTCGGGAGCAAGGTGTAGTTGAAGGAGTAAATCCCCAGCACGAAGATGGCGCAGTATGGTACTAGGATCTTCTCCTGCTCGTATACGTCTCATGATTGTCGTGGCGTCGTTCTCATCGCGGTCGCGTATAGCTTCAAAAAGCTGTTGGAGGTCAGACTGGGACGAGCCACTGTCGTCCAGCTGCCTTTGAAGCTCGTCGTTCTTTCTCTTGATGGCCGAGATGCGTGTCTCAGCAGCCCCGGTCTCATACACACATTCCGCTCGACTTTTGGTACACGCAAAACATTTGGGACGGAGGCCATTGCACTGGATTCTGCTTAGCGACTGGCGATAGTGCCAGGATCGATACTGGAGGCAAGCTTTACCTTGATCTTCCGACGACGGCAAGACTCGCACGCGACACTGGTCACTATCCGCTTTGGGACATTCACCCTTTGTGGCGGTACGAACACGGGTGCCTTATCCCGAGGCACTAATGGTCGATAGATTTTACGGTTGTTGTCCTGGTCCATGGCATCGCTTGCTTGAGGTTAGTATATAGGCGGGACACACGCGTCCGCGTCCGTGATGGTGTCTCCGCCTGTTCGTATGGGGATCTTTCGTTAGGCATGCGTAATAATGGTGCTAAAAATATGTCATATGTCAATTTGAACCACCAATCAAAGTCATGCCTTGGCCAGCGAATCTTTAGCCACGAATCACATACCCTGGAGCTAGCCCCAGCGAATGATGCCGTCGGCTCTCGGCCAAACCGCAAACCCGGGCCGACGCCAAGTCTTGTTTTTTCGTACAAGCTGTCCTTTTCTTGACAACTTGCAAACGGTGATAAGTTTGAGGTTAAAAGAGGCTCCAGGCCCAAGGGCACAAAGGTAAATAACAATAGTAAATACACACGGGCAAAATCATCCTTGCCTTCGATAATTTGCAACCAACATCACAATGAGTATCTCTGGAGCATATGGTATCCGAGTTTCAAGGTTCGTCGTGTCTTGTAACTTTGTTTTGGTCTCCGAGTTGTCTGGAACATACTGACACACTATAGCGGCCTTACCGAGGTCGATGGCATGCATGTCGCGCATAACTTGGACAAGAATCTAATTCTGGCCGCTACCGGCGTTGGGGGTCTGAGTTTTGACCTACAATGCAAAACAAATAAAACCACTCTCGTTCTCAAGGATGATTTCATGTCAGACATTCTATCTGTCATCGGCCCAAGCGCCCGAGGGCCGTACGAGCTGCGGACTTCTTCTGAAACTAGACCATTTGGCATTGGCTCAATGATCTATCATGACTTTTCGATGAAGCCTCTTGGTGATGGTACTGGAGGCCAGACTCTGAGCATTGACGACGAGGACATAAATGATGGGCATTGGATGGCATGGAAAGACCCAGAAGGCAATGGCGAATGGGCGGTATATTGGGTGACACCTCTGCCCTACAACATGGAGGATTTGCCAGGAGGCGTTCCTATCGAGCTAATTCTTGATAACAAGGCCTAATGTTACAGGAAAAGTTCCAAATAGTTACTCAACTAGATATATCTCTTTCAAGCCCTCAATTTCTGGTCGCAAGCATTATGAACCCCCCTATACGATTCAGTCCTTATTTGCAAGCCGTCGCCGAGCATTGGTGATATATATTTGTTGATTTATCTTAGGGCCGAAGCCTTTCTTAACCTCTTAGTCCTATCCCAGTCCCAGTTCGATAGCACCATGGAGAAAAGAATCAGCATAATGGTACTCTGCAGCAACTCCTCAGCTGGGATGAATACTCTTTCGATAGCCTATCTCTATCACTCAGCCCCAACGTTGGCTTCGGTCTGATCAACCGTCTTCACAAACAGACTTTTGCTCGTGTTGCTGACGGGGATACCAAACGGCAGCGAATCTGCCTTTCGGGGCCGTTCGACGACATTTTTGAATAATACTCTCTGTCTCGTGGCTTCTTCCCCGTCGTCGCTGAGGCCATCATACGATATTCTGGCAATCCCTAGTTCATCAAGGATCTCGTCGAGAGATGTCGTCTCGCTAGCCAAGATGGCAGTCAGCGCATTGATCATCTCGATGTCAACGCAAGGTCGGTCGCTACTTTCGGGATCCTGCATAATCCATGTTGCGAGCTTTCTGGGCAATACTGAGCGGAAACAGACATCCTGTGATGCGGGATCCATGGGAATATAGATTGTGAGTATCCCGTCAGGCTCAGCAATATGTGCCTTGGACAGCTGGCTGTCTGGCACAAACGTCTGGCCATTCTGTTGTAGAATGAACCAGGTGACTATCTCCAATGCTTGTATACATTCAATCCTGCATAGCTGCTTGTGAAAGGCTTTGATCCCAGAGCGACAGTAGGGGCTACCGAAGTTTGCCGCAACACTACATAGGTTAATGGTTCTGTTTCTATCAAGAGTAGGAAGCAGCTTACCGAGTAATATAGCGGGCCATGGTTTTCAAGTTTCGCTTCTTATAAGGAATTGGAACTGTAGGTGGTGTTAATAAACCTCCGCTTCTGGTGACAACCCTCACATCCTCTCGGACACATCTAGACAGATAGCGACTTTCAAGTTTTAGCCATCGAAAGAAAGGCTTCAGACGATGGAATTCCCTAAGGTCAAAGTCAAGAAGAGTGATGTGCTTTTCGAAAGTGATTCTCAAATTGTGATTATCTTCAATAGCAAATTCCATTTCTACAGACTTCAGAGAGACTGTTCCATCAGGACTTCTGCTAGGGAATATCTCAGCATCCCTGATAGGCTGCGGATCCAGGAATGCTGGTTCGCTCCGTAGAAAGTCATTCAAGATGAAAATGGCCTCTTTCATCTGCTGCGGCTCGCACTTGGGAGACATGATCAAGCGGTCGTATAGTATTCGTAGCGATAATGACTCAATGCCCAATTTGTCGACGAAGAAATCGCGAAGTGATTCATATGTGTCGTCCAGGGTTCCCATACCGCATAGGTCGGTGTTGCTGGACCATAAGACTTCAGTAGATGTGTGCCATCCTGTGTATGGGCCATGGGGGATGAAGATTAGCGGCGAGCTCTCAAATAAACTCCTACTTTGATGTCAGAGGTACAAATCAAAATATCTGGGACACAATGATACATACCTCATGTCCTGGGATGAGTGAATATTTGTGTTCAAGAAGTCATAGATCTGGAGAATCTTCCCAGGGTCCTCCTCATGTTTCATGCGCAGCTCACTCAGCTCTGCCACCAAATGTTCAAGCTTAGCATTCTGTATACCGAGCGTTTCCATGAAAAGGCTCCGTAGGGCGCTTCTAACTTCGTCGTTTGAGCCTTGGATACCGTAACAGGACTTGAGCGAGCGCATTGTGATCATTTCCGGTGGTGCGTCCCATAAATAAGACGAAGAACTCGTCCACTCAATTTCTTCTCCATTCAAATAGACGACACCCGATTCGTCGAAGAAATTTCTGTTTGGTGTCAGCGAGAGCTAAATTCAACAAAATATAATGGCTTACCTGAGCTTTTCTCTGTCAGTTGTCATTTCTCCAGAGGCAATGAGCTGGGCATATATCGAAGTATATAAGCATAGAACCTTTTGGAGTTGACGATTCGGATCCTTCTTAGCATCTGAGCGACGGATTGAACGAAGGATCTCGAGACGAAAGTCGAGATTATCTTCGTCGCCGACAAGAAGATATTCGGACAGGAAGTTCCACTTTGTGTCGATGCCTCCAGTATCGTCTTGAATGGATCTAAGAAAAGGAAACAGCCCGGGTTGCTCCATGTAGGACCCAACTATGTCAGTGAGAGCTTTGAGAGGAAGCCACGTATTTTGTAACTTGACCGTGAATTCAACATCGCAAAGGTTGCTTGCAGACAGCTGTCTGATCTCAGATACGAATGTCAGACTCGCTTGCTATATCCACCTCACCTCTCGATATGAGATGCTCAAGAAGGTCCAGAAGCTTGTCTGGACTTTGAACCACGATATGAAGGAAATCAGGCGAGAGCTTCCCGGTGCTAGGTAATTCGAGGCAGATTTCTTCCCTTACACCGACGTAGTCGCAAAGCCATCTCCTCCAGCTGATGTGTGAAGTGTTGTCCTGAGTTGGCACATAGTTCAGGGTTTCAGGATGTAAGAAAGAGTAAGAAAGAGAAGATTCAGACTTGATAGGTCCTAGAAGGCTTTCTGGACTGAACGAGTGGTCCTTACCCGGTAGATAAACTGCCTTAGAACCATCTTGCGGCCTCTCAAGTTCTGAGTTTATGGATAGAACTAGAACTTCTTCGTAATCATCCCGTGTCCAGTCGCTGGCTTCATGGGTGAGGTAGAGATATTGCAGGTAGTCGTTGACGCGCTTTAGTGGGATACTATTAGGTGCTGAGATTAGGCTTTCAAGAACTGACTTTCGGGCAGCTTCGACGGAGGGCTCTATAATCCCAAGGTATTTGAATAGAGCATATCGATCCGAGTCTCGAGTAGCGGGTGGTGCTACCATCTTCAAATATTTGGTGTCCGGGACAGGAATGTCTCTCGTATGTGGAAAATAGACTGGACCGGATAGAATAGACGTCCATGTTCCATCTTTTAGAGGCACAATTGCAAGGGACCTGACCCTCGAAGCATTCAGGCTTGACTTTTCGGAGAACCGAAGAAGGAGCCGCGCCATTCTTGCATGCCACTCTTCAGTAATATCTTTACGATGCATCTTAGGAATTGGGAGCCGCATATCAGCTTCTAGGCGTCCCAAAAAAGCCTCGTCCTGCATGGTCTTTGCACCGTACTCCTTGAAGATCTCTACCACGCGCTGAGGATAGTCTGTTGACAAGACCATATCTTTTGCGAAAGGTTCTAGCAGCGGTTGTTTGTTCTCGTCTTTCAGATAGTCTGGTAGGATCGTTATCTCACTGATGCATCGCAAAATTGACTGATTATAGACCTCCAACAATTTTTTGCTCTGGGTCATAGATCGGATCTCTAGACTTAGTGGTGTCTTGTGAGTGATTGAAGGCAGAAACAATGGCCATTCGTAGCGAATAACGGCGTAATTATAAAACGAGGAAATGGCTTGCAAGAACGCGGCTGCGATCCAACCGCGAATTTCTTGATTCCTTTTTGAGTTAGCCATAAGCTTGTGTTGATCGTCGACTTCAAAGTCAGCGTCCATCAAAAACTGTGATATATGTTTAGCTTCCAGTTACCGAATTTAGTCTAGGGGTGAGATATGCTCACGTTGTATTTTGATTTCCTAATAGGCAAAACGTTGAACATCCAGTTTCCTCCGGTCTCGATTATGGCCTTGCTGGCTTCGGTCAGGGGGAACGCCAATGTGACATTTCGGCGACCCCAAGCTCCTCGCTCCATTATGTAGAAAAATTGTTCTTTTTCCTCTTTTTCATCGTGGTTATCGATGGTGGTTTCGAGTAATTCACCGTTTTCCGCAATCGCATGCTTGCGGAATCGCTTGGATTGACGGAGCTCACCACCCTTGCTGTAGGACTCAACAGTTATACGCCGAAGGGTTCTAAGAAACAGTAGACTTTCGGCCTGTAAACTTTCAAACTGTGTCAATATAACGGTCTTGAGGCGTTCCAGATATTCTTCAGTGCCGTAGTCGTGGAAATAGACAACCATGCGCGTTAGTGCATCGGGTATTGGAGCAGATGGCGTTACCCATATTGGCTTTATTTTCCCCTCACTTGACGAGAGACGCAAGTCAAGAGAGAAGCCACCTGACTGGAGATAGATCTTCGCTGTAGATTTGAAGACTGAGTTAAGACCATCTTCGCCAGTGCTTTCATCCTCAATGGAAGAAGGCAGGCATATGTGTTCCAGGTCTTCTTTGCTAAAACTGTCGTTGTTGAACTCAACTTCAATATGACTAGAGTGTATCTTGAAAGATACATATGGGTATTTCTTGGACCCTATGGCTTTCGTGAAACGTTTCGCATCGATATATAGAAGCAGCTCGCGCAAAAACTTTCTGCCACTCTCATACACATTCTCGTCCGGCCTGGTATAGAGTTAGTATTAGTTGGCTGAGCAAATGGTTGTAACCGTACTTGGATTCTCCAGTAAGCTCCCGCATAACTCTCTCTGCCTCTTGCTGGCTTGTCATGGTAGGTATGTCACCAGTGTGCCAAGGTTGAGAATTGAAGTGAGATTGATTTCAGCCCCAACACCTGGGTAGAATACAAAAGGACGTGATTGATAAGAAAGATGGGATTCTTGTCCGTTATACAATGACTAAAATGGGTTAATGTTGCAATAGAGAAACGCTTAAATAAAAAGATAAAGAGAATTGCCGTCGTCATTGATGGTTTGTTTGGAAAGGTTCTCAAAGGGCGTCAATATGCATGTTGGTCACCACATCCTTGTCTGTTAGCTTCTGTCACATTACATTACCCTATCTTATCGTCGCTATCGTCACTTCGGCAGAAAATGGCTATAAAACAACGCTAATTATGGCGCACATCTCGGAGCATGTTGAGCATGAAAGACCCTCGTATCTTCTCTCTAAGTAATGAAGATGGGAAACTATTACCGGCTGCTATTGTCTCCGAGACCTCTCGACTTTTATCAAGATTTCCCATTGATTTTTGTGTTTCGTAATTCCAGCTCCGTTTTCATGCAGCCGTGCGCTTAATCGACGCCTTTGATTCGGCGATTCGCCAAATGCTGAGCAGCTAAAATGCAGACAGACGACACTAAACCGACAAGAACATACTAGTTTCTTGAGACCCCTGTGAACTCCTGTTCATCAAACGCCTTCGATTCGTTGAACTCTCCAAGAGCCTGTACCTTTTTGACAACCCTTGCTGGGGATCCCACAGCCACGCTCCAAGCAGGAATATCGCGCGTCACGATAGACCCAGCGCCTATTGTACATCCCTCCCCGATCGTCACACCTGGTAAAATAGTAACACCGCCCCCAATCCAACAGTCATCGCCAATATTGATAGGATACGCATACTCGATGCAGGCCCTTCGACTTGCGACCTCCGTTTCATGTGTCGCCGTCGAGATCATAACGTTTGGACCAATCATAACCCGGTCGCCAATCGTGACAATGGCCGAATCCAAGACGGTCAGGTTGAAGTTGGCGTAGAATCTCTTTCCCACTGACATGTTGGGGCCGTAGTCAACTCTGAACGGTGGCTCAATAAAGACCTCGTCATCTTCCACGTGCCCAAGAAATGATTTGAGCATTTCGGCTCGTCGCTTTGTAATGTTCTCGATGTTGAGGTCGTCGCCTTCGGGGAACCAGGTGTTGTATTCGTTCATGGCCTTTCGAGCGGCGAGACGAGCATTTGTGAGCTTGGGAATTAGTGAATCGTATCTGCAATATTGTCAGTGAGTTTGAGCTCCTCAGAATGCACTGAATGTGATCAACTGACAGCATGCCTGAGATCATCCTCTCATATTGTTCGCAGTGGGGAACGTTCGCCAGCTTGGATGCCTTCTCCAACTCGGCCTGGTTCTTCTCTTGCGCCGCCATTTTACTTATAGTGTCGCCGACAAATAAAAAGATAACAGATTAGAAACACAGAAGTCTAGTATATCGTGTAATTCATCGTGAAAAAGCTTCAGAGGTTCATGTCGTCTTTTATTCATACCCATCACTTGCCAAGCCATCTTTCCTAAAGATGAAGCTATTCCGTAAGCAGAAATACTCCCAACTGACAAGTCCGATTATATCCCCGATGCCGACTGCGACTAACACGGTGGAGCACTAGTGGAACGTCGGCCCGTTAAAAGAAGAGGTATGCATGTTGAGAGCGAAGAAGCTCAGAACAAGTCTAGACAGAGGCTCTAGTTAATAAGGAACATGGAAAAGAAGGCGGTGAACTTACAAATTCCATCCAGGGAACGTTTGACCAGCCCCGAGGATTCGTCCTTCTCTCGTCCCAGACTTTCGTCAACAACTCGGTCATGGCGGGGTGCTGGAAGCCTGTAGAGTGCTTGATTTCGTTAATGCACCAGCTTGCGTAGTGTATTTGATGCGGTGAGCAAGTATCGGCTCCTGCTAGGAACAGAGGAAATAGCAAACGCTTGTAGAACACGCTGTCTCTTGGTATCGTAGCACAGACGTCCAAAACCGCAGAGACAGAAGCTTTTATCCGAGGGTCGTCGCATGAGATTGCGAAAGCGTCGGGAAACCGCATCACACGAAGCAAACATGCGTGTCTATATGCCTCGGCAAGATGTTTCCATTCCTGGTGGCTGGTGGGATACACGGCTTGATCGGGATCCCAGCCGCGGAAGAATTTCTCAGCACCATCGAGTAATTGGTCAAACTGTTCAACTGGCAAGTCTCCAGCCAGGTAAGCTTTACCTGCCTCGAGTACCTGGCCAATCTTGAAGAACATGACTGGTGGACAGCCGACCAACGTGTGAAGGCTTAAACTTCCGTGATCTCTCACGCACTCTCGTACTTCTGTCGAGTAGGACAGCTTCTCAGCGCCGCTGAAGCCCCGTATCATGTCCAGCCTATTCATATCAGTGCCGCCCGTGACTTCCGCAAGGTCGAGACTAACCAAGACAGCGCGGATATTAAGAACATGGCTGTCTTCGACCGCATCGGCGATGTGTCGAGGCAAGCGATTCGCTTGCAGAGGAACGATACACCTGTCAAGTGAGCTCCATGGGTTGAGACGCCTGATTCACAGACCTATGGCTATGTCAGCGGCTTCTAAACATAAAATTCAACGAAGATATACCATACATCATGCAGAACGAGAAGCAACACCATAGCCAGAACGTGTCCCTCCTCGGGAGGCGTTAGCCGTGAGATATCCTCTTTGTGCAGTAGAGAAGCAAGAGATCGTATCGCCGATAGTCTATACCCAAGAGATACGGTGACGAGTCTTTGACTGTTCGCATGTCCAGTGTTATGCATATGACATGCCGATAATCCGAGTAGAGCATGCAAAATCCCTTGATGCTGGTAGGCAAGCGGCAGAACATATTCTCTAAATGGGTTATCCAATCCCGGCACATGGATGATGAAATGCTCGCTTAGCGTTTGATCAACTGTGAATTGTTACTGTGTAATTTTTGGTGTTTCAGGTGTCTTACAGTAGTTAATGATATGATGATTTGTCGCAATATCGTTCTCTAGGTCATTGTGTGCGGAGTGCAAGGTAGTGAAGGACGCAACGTCTGGTGACAGTGATAGAGTCACTGACGTTTGGGGTGACGTCAGGGTCAAAGCAGAGGTCTCAAGGACAGGGTATTCAGGCGAAAGGGAAGCCGGCAGTCTTGTAGCAACGGGACCGGGTGGCATTGACAGTTCTGGAGGTGACTGGCTCAAGTTCACGGGGTGTGAAGGCGAGGCATCAATGCTATCGGATGTCGCATGCTGTGAGTTTGATTGACTGGGAGTGATCATCAATGTCTCCTGGAATTGAAACCGTGGGGGATATCCTTCACAATGAAGACCCTTGGTGCGACATCTATCGCATATGGGACGTTTCCGATCGCACTTTCGACACTTCTTGCGACATGTTCCGCAAGCTGGGTCTAAAACGATATTTTCGTCAGAATCATCCTAGGCGCGGTGAGAGAGAGAATCAGTACTCACCTTTGCGCCGGGCAGTTGGGCGACTTGAAGATGAATTATCACTACCTGTCATTATTGCTGTTTGTATTACCAAATTTGGAAGTAAAAGACGACGGTGGAGCGAAAGAAAAGATAATCAAAGGGAATTAGAGTCGGCATCGGAGTTGTTGATTTCTTAGTGGGGTCATTCTCAACCTTTTAGGTCATGCACGCCTCGCTGTCATCCGAGCCGATTTATAAGACACGACAGAACCCGCACTCGGAGAAGTGGGACATCACCATCTAACCCAGCTCCTATTTACTGAAGTCATACACAAGAACCATTATTTGTCTGACATCTTACTTTCTAAAAGTCTGAAGGACCTTTCTCAAGCTCTGGTCGGAGCAAGTAAATCGGATCTATCTGTTCTACATAACCGCACGCCGGGTCGCTCATCGAATAGCCCATGAATGCCTGTATATCTTGGTCGAGCTTCATCGCAATTTCTCTAGTTACAGCGAGAAACTGGTTTTCTTCCTGTCGCAAAAAGCCACGAATGGAAAATGTAGCAAAGACTAAGCGGTGCTGGTCTTTGGTGGAGTTGGTCCCTCCACCATGATACGCTGAAGCAAGCATGATGAACGCATCGCCCTTGTCCATCTCGGCATAAATGCAATCTTCTACACGCGGAGGACCTCGCTCTGAGCCCCTGTGGTTCGTCAGTTACGATTGAGATAAAATCTGGTGAGCAGCACTGACCATAAATGACTCCCTTGGATGAATTGCGTACCACCATTCTCCTTCGTAACCTTTGACCCCGCTACAAACAGCCCAACAGCAGACTCACGATTGGCATCACGCTCATCATCCCACTTATCAATATCAGCATGGATGTTGTGACTGATATAATCGTCACGGTGAAGTGGCTGCGCCTTGCCTCCAGGTCCGATTCTCATAGCAGTACACGAATGCAAGTAAGGCTTCGAAACCGACTCCTTCCGTTCGGTACCCCACCAGAACCAACTTCGCGTAGTGAGGAAATGATCGACGACTTGCTGGTAGACTGGGTTCATGACCTGGGTTCGGGCGTATGTAGGGCTGAGAGCAAGGAGGCTTGGCGCCCGTTGCGTCTCCTCTTAAGTTCACATGTTAGTCGAGTCGTACTAGTAAGTATTACAAAGAGAACTTGCTGGGGAAGAAGCTGCCCGACCATTCAACATCGGAGTCTAACCGTTCTCGGCACTCATCGTACGCCTTATCAACATCTGCCTCAGATACCAGTCCCTTCACAAAAACACCCCCATCACGCTTGAGAAGCGCAATGATGTCCTGGATGGGGGCATCTGCAGGGACTCTCTGCACTTCAGGACCGTACTTGTCCGAAACGGACATGGTGGATGAGAAAAATGCAACGTAAGCAGCTCAGTGCTTAAAATACTCGTTAAGAATAGCTATTGGGCGATCTGGCAAGGTGAAGGAAGAGAAAAAGTTCTTGGACCTGAGAAATGATTGTTCGAGAATGAGTGGAACTCTTTGAAGCGGAGTCTCCGACGTGGAGAAGCTGGGAGTATTTCCTGTTCTGGTAAGACCGAAAAATACCCCATTGAGGAGTAACATGACTAAAATAACCAAATCCGACTCCGAGCAATCCTCCGCCTTGAGTACATCTCCGATTTCTCGTTAGGTGTCTAGCAAATGGAATTGAATATATAGAGGTCAAGGTCGGCCGCTGAGAGACGGCATAACGGGAACCAAACCTACTATCGGCTAATCATTAGCTATGGATCGTTACATACCATTGCTTCAAAATGATGATACAGAGCTATACCTGAAGTACATGTTAATGGTCACCATAGATCATTCACTAGAAAAGCTTCTTTCAATAGGCTTATATTAATAGGCCATATCCAGTTTCGAGATGTAGTAATTAATGCAAAGTTGGTATATACATTAGATATCGTGTGCAGATGAAAACACATATCTTGTTCAGCTCTCTAAATCAGCACCATGAAAAAGTGAGTATCGCCTCAGAAATGACAAGCCAAGGACTTGTAAAGCGTTGACTCAGTGAATCTTTTTCCATGTAAGGCTCCCAGTTCGGGATTTGCTAGAAAATATATCTTTGCCAAGTTAGTTACCTTCTCAACATCATTAAGCTGACATGTCAAACAACGTCATTACGCCAGAACAAGTTGAAGCTATTCCCGGAGTCTCCCATAACGCCCGCGCCGATCCCGTACAAGTCCGAGAAATGCCCACTCTCGATATTGCATGTTTCATAATCTTCCCTTCTATCATTCGCTGTGACCCTCGCGATTTGCTTCTCTAGCATTATCAATCCGAGACTAATTCATAAATCCGACAAGCCCCAAAGCGAGCATCCTAATCGAGTAACCCTCTCTCCCGCCTCCCTCGCTATCTCCGCTCGCGCTTAATCACCAGCCGCGAAACCTTATTACAAATCACCAACTCCCGCTAGTGGCTGGAAAGGTCAAAGCGGACTAAACCGATCTTGATGAAGATCACCAGAATTAGGAACGGGTATTCGGATAGCGGTGGGCATTTCTGGCGCGAGTTGTTGCACTTGTGTAGATCGAGACGGGTAGACAACGTTGTGTCTGTGATAATGCCGGCCGTGGCCTCAGTTGTGTCCGTGGAGTTAGGCCACGGAACGCCGAGATTCTTCATGCAGGCAGCCTCAAAGCCCTTTTGCGAGGTACGAAACGGGTATGACATCGTCGCATCGTCATGGACTATAAGAATCTTCCTCTGTCCTGGTTATTGACCTGAACAACAACCTTTCAAATCAATCAGATCCGAGAAACAATTTGTGTACTATTACTCATAATGGCATTTGACTCTTCTCCCAACGGTAACACTTCGCGCCGGCTGTTACTCAAAGGTGGTACTGTCCTTATTCACGACGCCAATGACAACGTTCAAGCTCTAGAAAGGGACATTCTTATTGAGAACAACCGAATCTCCAAGATAGCCGAGAACATTGACGAGATCAATGACGCCGAGTTGTTCGATTGCACTGACAAGATCATCTCACCTGGCTTCATCGACACGCACCATCATCTTTGGCAGACCCAGCTCAAGGGAAGACATGCCAATGAACTACTTCTCGATTACATGGCCTCCGGCAATCTCCAGTCTTCAAATTATACGAGAAGTGATCTCTACTGGGGACAGCTTGGAGGTTCTCTCGAAGCAATCAATGCAGGCACCACTACTGTAGTTGATCATTCCCACGTCAATGTATTTGCTGGCGCTGGTAAGTCTAATACTCTCGATGTTCAAGTATAAGCTAACCGCCACCACTTTCAGCCTCAACTGCCATCTCAGCCACTGCTTCCTCCGGCCTGCGCTGCGTCTATGGCTACTGCCCAACTGCTCGCGTGGCATCATGGTCACCTTTTGCAATGAACCCAGATATGCTTGCACCATGGGTCATGGACGAAATAAAGGAGCTAGGCAACAAGGCGCCTTTTGGCGATGGTCGCGTTACTATGGGTCTGGCGTTTGACCTCTGGTTCCTACCAGAACAAGTCATCCTGGACTTGTTCAAGCGTGCACGAGAAGCCGGTTTCGAGTTGGCGACAACTCATGCTGTTAGCAACCCGCAGATGGGATCTTACGATCTCGTTCAGCAGATCAAGAGCCTCGGCTTGTTGGACAATCGCATGCTCTTCAGCCATCTTAACGGATACGCCGCCGAGAGCGTCAAGGACCTCGCGGAAGCTGGAGCACATATTAGCAGCACTCCCTCCACTGAAATGCAAATGGCTCTTGGAGACCCTGTATGCTTGAACGATGATCTTCCCCACGCTCAAGCTCAGTCTAGTCTGGGTATCGACTGTCACAGTAATCAGGCCTCTAGCATCGTTTATGAGATGAGACTGGGCTTGCAGGGCTCGAGGGCCAAGCATAACCAGAGATTGATCGACCAAGATCTGGCCCCTCGCAAGATCTCCAAGACAGTTCAGGATGCATTCAATCTGGGAACAATTCAGGGCGCTAGGGCAATTGGGAGGGAAAGTCAGCTTGGCAGCATCGCCGAAGGCAAACTGGCCGACTTAGTGATTTTTGATGCCAATACTCCCGAACTAATCTGCGCTGCCGAGCAAGACCCCATCGCAGCCGTTGTTCTGCACAGCAGTATTGGAAACGTCGATACTGTCATCGTGGACGGAATCGTTCGAAAGCGTCAAGGGAAGCTTGTTGGTGTGAAAGTGGAGGAAAGCATGGTGGACGTTACGGAAAAGCGGTCCTTGGAGTGGACGGATGTTGCCAAAGCGATGAGGAAATCTCGTGCTGAGCTTCTCCAGCGTGAAGCAGAGAAGCAGAACTTGGATGATGTCAAGAGGGGAGTGATTAGCAGCTTCAACATTGACTTGTCAAAGCTGAGGGACTGAATGATCAGGCCATTTAGACACGTAGAACACCGTCAAATACACTAATTCCAAGCTAATATGTACAACAAGATCAAGGCATCACTAAATAGTGAATGGGCGTATCAATGGGACAGAATGGTCGCTGTCTGTAAAATGGCTGACGTTACGCTACATACACAGTTGAGTTGCGCAAATATTGGAAGACGTTTACCTAGCATCAATCCTTATTTCCAACCCTTCGTATTTAATGTCATCCAAGTAGCAGAAAATCGCCTGTACTTAGTGTATAAAGCCGGAGTGAAAACCATTGCGGCTCCGAGAGATCTCTTGTCTTAATGTCCGCGTTATAGTTCGTCCCGTTAGTCAAGATCTCTTAGCGCGATCTTCTACGACGGTTCATGCACGACCCTCACGATATCCGAGATTGCGTCTTTCAATGCACCGAAAGAAGTCCCTTACGAGAAGAACCCACTCCGTCGTATACCAGCGTCACCAGTGTGCTGGTTCTCTTCTAATGGCACCGGAACCGAGCGGCTCCGGCCACAGTTCCGCCGATCGCAACCGCTTCTCATGGACACCGAACCGGCTAAAATAACCAGGAGATCTCTCTCATTGGATTGAATTGGGACTGTAACTTGACTCTATTGCATGCCACAGTTGCCTGCCGCTCTTTGGTAGCCTGGGAAGTAGCAAGGCTCAGACAGAAAATAACAGGGGCCGGGCCCAGCAGATTTAGCTCGCCGAAGGGGGTTGATCTACAAAGCATTCAGCAATCGAGAACATGCCTTTCTTACATTAGAATGTTTCTTCTGCAGAGATACGTCTGAGGAATGAACTGCTTATTTCTCCAGATTTCCTTCTGGGGTAACTTTGCTTTTTCTGAGCAATCACAAACTCTCTCCACGATGTGATAACGCATGTAATTTCTCGCTTCCCCGAACGCCACATTCAGTTTCATCTCATCTCACCAATAAACGTACCGACAATGGGACAATGAGGCCTTCGTACTAAGACCCATGCATCAGCGTCAAACAGCCACAATTCACCGGTCGAGCGGAGCCGCATCTTAGCGCACGATTTACAACAGGGGCCATCACATCCTTTAGTCCAGAGACGGGATTTGTTACGAAACCGCCTTTCTCTGTGTGAATCATCTATGTTATTGAATGCATTAATATCGTGTACGTCTAATTATTCTAGAAGCAAAAGAGAATTTGAGCGTCAGGTATATAGTGCGCCGCTGTGATCTAACCGGGAGGGGCATCCGTGAAGACAATCCAAATCTAAAATGATGGTTCAGAAAAGGCTCATCGAAAAATCTTAAGCTATTCAGCAGGGAATGGCAGTGGTTCTCGCTTCAAGTGTCGGGTGGAACTTGACTCGCTCTCAAGATCATCGTAATCAGTACGATCCCGATTCTCCTTGACGACCTCGATCTGCGTAGTCTTAAAAGTTCTGGAAACCTGAATGCCGTCTTCCTTCCTTTGAGGCAACTCAATGTTGTCGCCACCTGCTTCAATGAAGGTCTGGTTGTTGCCTGGAAAGACGGAGCCCATCTTCTTTCCAGTAGTTGTCTTGCCGCTCTTTTGACCAGAGCGAGATCGTGAATCAGAGTAGTCGTATCCATTGGGGTTGCTGGCCTTGACGACCTTGGTAATGAGTTCGGCCATGTTCATCTCGATGTGGAGCTTGACGAGGTATGTTAGGGGATGGAATTGAAGGTAGACAATATCGTTCGGGAGAGACATCATTGCGATGAGAAGGACCTTTTCTGTCAGTAGAGGATAGTGACATGGATATGCAGTTGACTTACATCCATTGTCATCGAGACAGCAATCATGAACAAATTGACACGGTATAGTCGAGTATACTTGGTGAGACCGTTGGCGATAAGGCGAGATCGAACGAGGTAAATAAAGTAAAAGTTCAAACCAGCATCGACAATCAAGAAGATGCATTTCTCAACTCTATCCCAGACAGCATTGACGGCAATCCATTTAGGACTGATCTGTAATCTAGCGGGGACCCAGACACAGAAAACACTAATATTGATAGCCAGCAGAACAAGGAATACAATGAGTTTGAGCTTCCATGCATTATGTCGGTTGACCATAAGGATCGAGATTCGGTTGATGATAATCTGTAGTAGCGACTGGATCTGAATGGCCCAAAGAAGGACTTGGGGTATGTTAGACGGGGTGAGATCGGATCCGATCATGGGTACATACCAATAACGAAGAAGACTGGGAAGCCAGGCGGAATGTATTGTCGCAAGTATAACCACGTAATGGCACTCATAATCACACTGCTCGTCCATTCCATCCAAACCAGGATAAGATAAATATTCGTCCTCGTCCCTCTCTTCCACGATTTAATCGTCTGCTTCGCAGCTTTCGTGCCCGCAAATATCGACACTCCTAGGGAGAACCCCCAAGCGATACTCGCAATGTTCATATCATTGGTACTCGGCTTATGAAACTCATAATGATCTGACAACAAAAGACCACCCATCTTAGCGGATTGGCGAACAAGGAATTTCGATGTAAAGAAGAACGAGAATACAGGGACTTTTTGACGAGCATTCCTTGGTGCATATATTTGAAGAAAAAGGTGCAGACGCTAGCTCGACTCAGGGGCCACGAGGAGGCGTTGCATCCGTTAGAGCGCACTCTTGCGTCTGAGCCTTGTCCAGGTTGCCTGGATGTTGCGCTTATGCACCGGGATACGGACCGCTGAAGATCCTTTGTGTGGGAGGTTGCAGCCCAGTTGTTCGGATCCCCTGAGCTCAATCTCTTTTGGGAGTGTTATAACTGCAAGGTACCCCGCGATGTGTGATGTTGGTTACAGACATGCATGTCCCGGGTCAATGGAGCTGAGTCGGTTCACTTGAAGATTCTTTCATTGTCTATAGTTCTACGTCCTAACTAACTGATACATCGACATCTTACCCTCGCTCCCATCTTTCCCATCCTCTGGTAATAGCGGATTTGATCATTTAGTTGAATCACTAATTAGTATCTAAAAGCCATTCCTAATTATTGCCACTGGCAGTCTTGCATACAGGACCCTGGACGAGTATTTGCTTTTGCGGCTCCGCATCTTAGCGTCCATCAGCACCCAAAAGCCTGGAACAGAATCCCAAGAAATTAGCCTTGATTATCCTGCACGAGGTAAAAGGGGCTTACCTAGCACCAATTCGGAAAACGTGGTGTTGGGATGATTAGAGACAGGATGAATTGACCCCGGGCAGAAGGTAATAGACATTTCTTGGCCCAAGCCTCATCGCGTGGTGTTGTCAAAATGCCATGTGCTGATCCTGGTCAATGCTGAGGGGTCGGCTCCGCGGTGGATACAGGCCTCAGCCCTGAGAGTAAGACTGTGAGACGCGAGTCAAGCTATCGAAGCTTATTTTTTACATAGTCTGGGCTATTACAGATGTGGCTTGGGGAAAAGAGGGAATCTCTGCGATACGAGATGTAGATCCCAATGTTATTTCGCTCGTCTGCGGCTCAGATAGATTGTTTTGGGTTGGGCTTTGTGGCTCAGCCAACATCGTGAATGAAACCAATCGGAACATTTGGGCAAGATCCGGATGCCATGTCAATTAATACTCCAAAATTGGTAAGGCTCACTGAATTTGATATCTGTAAAAATGATAGTGCTTACGTTCCGTAAAACGTCGGAGGCGGTGTACCTCATCACTATGACGCGATGCTTTCTGGCGTTAAAACCCAATAACCAAGACATGACCTTTGCATGTCTCGGCCACTTGATGTGCATGATTCAAAAAATTGGATTCTTTCAAGTCACACGCAATCATGTTCACGTTCACTAGAGTACATTCGATATGAGATGTCGGTGTTAAACCCTTATCAATCAGATACTAGATAGATATCGCTGCATTATCCGTAACGCCTTAGTTACCCTTGACACGCTGGTCAGGGCTGCCATCCTTCTTCAGGCCACCGTGCTCAGTGGGTTTGTAGTCACCGCCGCTGCTGTCGGAGCTTCCAAGACCCTCGCCGGAGCCGGAAGTCTTTCCGCCCTGCTCGCCGGCCTTGTGGGGGTCGACCTTGCCGTGAGCGAACTCGCCGGTGCCGACACGACCGTCAGGCTGACCGTCCTTGCGGAGGCCGTCGTGCTCTGTAGCTTGTTAGATGTTGTGATATGGAGGAGAGTGGGAGGAGAGATGTACCAGTGGGCTTGTAGTCAGACATGTTGAAGTAGTGGTTGTTGTTGGTGGTGGTTGAAAGGTTTGTGAAGGTGCTTGTGATTGTTGATGAGATTGAGTGTTTGATGATGATGAATTGGAAGCACAACTTGGAGATTTGTCCTTCCTTTATAAACATCAATCATCTCATCTTCATCCAGCAGACGCTGAGACATGCGAGCTCCTTGACGTCATGGATCGAATTGATCGAGCTGTTGGTTCTCTGTTCTTCACCGTAAGCATATTCGTAGATGTCATTGACTTTGCTTTGTTCAATTCCCAACGCAATGTCGCACAAGAAATTCACGGTCAAATATTGGTGATCGCCCAATGCTCACCCCGCATTCAGACTAGATGATGATGCGGTGTAACTAACAACAATAGCAGCCAAACCCGGGGTATGGGTCAATCAGCAAAGCAATTATGGTTTCAAATGGTCAGCACGGATTATGAACTTGTCATTGATGAGAGAATGAAGTTAGACAGTCTCATTCACGACATCAAGGGAGATGTTTGCATGGATCTACTAGTCCCAAAGCACTGTCGTTAGATCTCACAAGCAAACTTATGATGGCATAGACTATCTGAGCCGGAGTCTCTGATTGGCCAGATCGAGCTGCCCCTGAAGCAGCCGCTCACACAGCCCTATCGTTAACCAGATTCTGGCGATCGCCATGCACCATGACACTTGTATGTCCGGTGCATTTCCTCCGGGTGGCTGACATTCACCGTTAGACCGATTAGATTTATGCAAGCACTACAGCACAAGAGTTTATTCATAAGCGGCAACGGATTAATTCCGAGCACGCTGTTTTGAGCCATTACTCGTGTGCACATCGTTAGTTCGACAAGGCGCTGTGATCATGCGATTGTCGTCACCTTTGTCCATTTACCCGGGACAGCGAGATAAGCATGCCCACGCAGGTAGCTTGAGGCCAGACTCCGAGATTTAGGCAGGCTCAAGGAACAATGATTCTTCGATGTCCATTGATTGATGTTTGGTGGCTTAATCTTCATGATAATAAGTCTTCATTGGCAGAAACCTTGGTGTAACTGCTCAGGCTGCAACACTGTATACTCCCGACCTCATTAGGTGAGACCCTACAAAAACAGCAATAACATCGGGTTCTGACGGCAAAGAACACTGCATTAAAACTACAAGATTTATTTTTAACGAGATTTTATCGTGGCGCGCAAAGAAAATGACATTTTGAAAGCATTCGTATGAGCCTCGTTTATGGTAAGTATCACCTAACTATAGTAGGTATAAAGTTATCTCAATGCTTCCTGCGCATTATTAAATGAATGGTCGTACTACATATAATCAATTCTGCCCACAGAACATCTTTTCACTCAGCGCTAAACTCTCGATGGGTCCGGCGAGATTTAAGTGTGTGTTAATCTCAGCGACTTTTGATCATGTGAGAATCATGAGAATGACCTTACGCGACTTTTCGGTTTATCGCGAGATTGCGGTTGAAGCTTGGCATTTTGATGAGCCAATCACCCAAGCTGATTGATTGTTAAGCGCTGTGAGAGAAGACTCTCAACACATCAGCCAATTGGGCATCCCATCTCCAATGATCCCTGTCAGCTGAAAACCGGTTCCAGTACCCCTCGCTCGAGAATCTCACTGTCGCATATCAAGAGATTATGGGCATCTCATGATACCATGGACCCTTTATCGATAGCGACAGGTTGCGCTACTCTCATTTCAACCATAGGGTCCCTCTCACTGTCCATCAACACCTTTGTTCGCACTTGTCGCGAGTCTCGGAGTGATCTTGACAGGGTGGCCCGTGAGCTGCTCTCTCTACAAACAGTCCTTGAACTTATCCAGGAAGACGTGGCTGATGAGAGCAAGACATTTCCTACCACTCTCGAACGCCATGTCTCTGGCATAATAATCAACTGTAATTCGGTGGTTGTAGAGCTACAGGATATTATCACGAAATATGGCGGCGATAGTCGGCTCATATCCAAGGCTGGTTGGGCTATCAACGGACAAGGAGACGTCTCAAAGTTGCGCTCAAACTTGGAGGCTCATAAAGCAGCACTCGATTTGGCCCTAGATATGCTATCACTGTAAGTTTCCGCCCAAGTATTAGGACAAGTTGACTGACAGACAAAGACACGTTACCAAAGAGATAAAAAACGACACATCAGAGATCCTGAATGAGACATCAGCAATAAAAGATGACACGGCGCAAATCCTGGAAGAAATAATTCGCCTTCAGCAACGGTTACCAAAGCAAGGAGGAAACGACTATATACTTCAGAACTTTCTTGAAGCGATGACGACATATACTGAAAAGGCCTTGGATGGCGCATCCATCGACGGGGGGGATTCCAGCACAAAAGCGCCGTCTTTCGTTCTTGAGACTGATCAAGGGAGCCAGAAGCCTTCCAATCCTGCTCATCCCTCGGACTGTAAATCGGATTCCGCAGCCAGTGACCCAGTCTCATACAAGTCGAAGAAGAAGAGATGGGAAGAACAACAGCACGAGGAAAGGTTGGCTGAAGCAAAACTGAAAGATGTCCAACGGTCGCTCGAGTCTACACAGCAACAACCGGCCGCTTTCCATCACGCAGGTCATCGGGAACCTTCCGAGGAAGACGATGACCCGGGGCCAGAACTGCCCAAGTCTGCTTACATTGAAGATTTCGAGAGGTCTTCAGTTGAGAGTGTTGAGAGTGAGACAGAATGGTGGGAGAAAAGGCAGAAGGAGTGGCAAGCTCTCGCATATCAGGCATCTTATCCCGAAGTCGAGCGTTCAACGACACCAGCCCAGTCTACTCCATCACAGGATGATGGACAAGAACACGCTGGCATGCGTCATCCACACAACGCAAGAGTGTCTGAAAGACAGAGATCTCAGGTCAGGTCAAACGAAACCAGTCAAGCCGCCCAGGAACGACACCTCATGCTCGGACCGACAATAAATCACAGTGATGATAGGCGCTCTCACGATTACGAAAAGACGCCATCAACACCAGACAACTACTACATGGAGATCGAGACATTTTACGGTAGATTGGTGATCAGCTGGCCCATGCCAACAGCAATCACGGACCTCCTGTCTGAAGATTACGCCACGGAATCCTCCTGGAATAGCTTCACACCTTTAACGTGCACAGCACAAGAGTTTCCCTCCCAGAAGCACGCGCTACGAGCCCTACGACCCGAGCGATTTCTGAGGCCCAGAGACATTAGAATTGTCTTCTACATCCCCGTGACTACTCACACTACGTCTTCTTGTTTTAAACGCCAGTGGGAATTTATCAATATTGCAGTTGCCGGATTAACACGGCGTCTAGAACTGGGTGGAAATGTCCCGCCGCCATGGCACAACATCATCGTTGTCGTCGAGGGTCCTCCGAGATGGGACGGAATTAATCCTGAGATTGAGATTATTCTTACAGAGCTAGGTATACTTTATAAATCAGACAACTTGGTTTCTAAAGTCGACGGCGTGGAGTTAGACCCCCCTTATCACAAAGACCACTGCAAGGTCTTTGGCAAGATGATCTTTGGGACAATACACGAGGTTCGTCGATTACTCTAGGAGGAACCACACTCTTCTCACTCTAACGTCTCGATAGTATACAGTGCAGCCAACAATACGTCCCCAACATGCCTGTACCAAGAACATCATGGGTACGGAGCCACTCCAGGTAATTGCAGTAGCACCGCAGTGGTCTCCAATGGACTGGGCATCTCACAAACCAGCCCTTCCGCATAATTGGGCTGCAGCTGTTTGCGAGATCTTAAAGCCAGAGTTCATAATGTCTCTGCCAGAAGATCAGATCAGGGCGATACCGTCCCCTGGGGAGTTTCTCAAGGGCGTCTGGACTTGTCAAATACGATTCAGAACATCCAGAAACTCGAAAATCAACCAATGTGTCTTGACTTCTCCCGATCAGTTCCAGGCGGATCGTAAGAAGACGATCACACGCACAGAAGGAGCCCGAGGATTTGCTAGAAGGCTCTTTGGAAAGTCTTGATTGAATATTTGCTGCGAATATACCATTTGAACTTGTTAAAAATCTTGAACACCCATAGTTAATCCTGCTTCCTTCCTACGATACCGCCTTTCTTCAAACCAAGCCATACTACAATGGTGACAGTGCTACAACTGGCAAAGATGGTCCAAAACGCAGCCCTATAACCTTTCATTAAAGCCTCTTGACGTTCCGTAATATTGGAGTGCTCTGTAACTGAAGCAGCAATTGCGGCAGTGATGGCTAAACCGACTGAGTTCCCAAATTGAGCTACTTCGTTGAAGACGCCACCAGCGAGGGACTGCATCTCTGGTGGATAAGCGTCAGAAATTACGAGGTTTGACACCGTAAACAGTACTATTTTATGTTAGCTTGACCAGATCAAGGCCATTGGGCTTACCATCGGGGTTGACGGGTGAAAGGAACATGGCCCAGAACGGAGCAAGCCAGTAATTCTCACCAACATCAACGGTCGCCATCAGAGGTGCAGCTACCATTGTTACAAGTGCTGAGACAACAGCTAATGTGCGAACCTTCACTTTGGCAATGAGCAAGCCAGTGATGATGTTGACTGCTACACCCATGATGACATGAGGCAAAAACCTGAGGGAGCTTTCTAGAGCTGACAGACCCTCGACCTTTTGGAAGCTGCGGGGCCTGGGTTAGTAGCTGATCAAATTTGTATCTTAAAAGACTCACTATAGCGTTGTGAAATACTCGATACCGTTCAGCGAAGCCCAACACAGGAAGACAGCGATGCAAACTGATGTGAAAGATCGGTTCTTCCAGAGGCTGTTGGGTATCAAGGCCGGCTTTCCGTGCTTGACTTGATAGTCCATCCAGAATGGGAATGCAGCCAACAAGATAATTGCGACTGTTAGTAGGGCAATGTTTTGGGGATCATCAAGTCTCTTGTACGATGATGAGATCATTGCAAGAACATAGAGCAACATGCCGAGTGCAACACTCATAGTAGTAGCTCCAACCCAGTCAATCTCATGCATCAAGCGAGTCGTCCACTTTCGCTCTGATGGAGTATACACAGAGGGAAGCGACCAGATCGCGCCTGTAGATAGGCAAAAGTTGATGATTGCGCTCATGTAGTAGGCCCATCTCCAGCCGATTGTATCGGTGAAGATACCTCCAAGAACAAGGCCGAGAGCGTAACCAAGAGGACTTCCCATGCCGTTGATCGCAAACGCAACATTTCTCCAAGGTCCTTTAGGGAAGGTATTGGCTATCAGGCTGACAGCGGTGGGCAAGCACATCGATATCGAGGCTCCGAGCAATGTTCTGAATAGAATGACCTGAATGCCCGTCTGAGCAAGACCAACAGCCAATGTGAAAGCGACAAAGAGAAAACTCCCCATAACCCACATCAATTTGGCCCCGACGACATCTGCGATGGCACCAAAGATGAGTAATAGGCATCCTGCTGCGAGCGCATAAACTGCTGCGGGCCAGAGGATGAGGTTCTCAGAGAGGCCAACGTCGTCAGCGATCTTGGGAAGCGCAGCGATGAGAATGCCTGAGCCCATAGTATTGAGAAAGCTGATGCCCGCAAGAGTAACGATGACGATCACGCCTCTGGTCTTGGATATCCCCAAGCCACTCGAGTCCTGTGCTCTTGGGGCATTTTCTTCTTCGGGGGCTGGAGGGTTCAACTGCGCGTCGCTGCCATTGTTGGTGCTGGCTTGATTGGCTGTTCTTAGCTTGGCCTTGGGATTGAGGGGTTCCAAGGGAATGATGCCGCCGTGGATTGAGGCAGCGCCTGTGTCCGTGGTGATATCGAAGCTGCGATCCATTTTGCGCTGTCGCACTGCGTTTAGACGATGGACACACGAGTTTGATGTCAAGATAAGCTCTTTTAAGTAGAATCTAAGGTCGCATCAATTGGTGGTAAGCAGCGTCATAGTCCAGTCGAAGGGCGCGCTTCACGCTGACAAATGACATCAATTTACAGGGTTCCAACAGCTCAATTGCATCTGTCGCAGATGTAAGAAAATCGCCAAGCATTCTTTGACTCTACTGTAGTAACGTCATTCATGGCCCTGATCGGCAAGCCTGACTTAGCATATTGTGGTGCCAAGACGATATATTTATATATATAGGGCGAAGAGGTTATACCTAAAGAAGGCTATTCTATATCTATAAGGGGGTCTTATTACCTTTAAGGATAACTTTAATAGTATTTTTACTTACTATAATTAATATAATTATAGCTAAAAAGGCTAAATTAACTAACCTTTAAATTAATAATAATTCCTTTACTAAAAGTTAACTTTTAATAGTATAATTAAATAAAATATTATATTTTTAGACCTTAATCCCTTTATTAACTTAATTAAAAGTAATATAACTATTACTATAATTTAATACTTTATTATAGCCTCTTTTTTTATTATAGCTTCTTTCTTTATAATTAATTAATATATATTAAAATAATAAATAATACTTTTTT
>JAAQRH010000477.1:0-26595 GCA_013186785.1 Fusarium pseudonygamai | reverse complement strand
ATGTACGTTTTACCTTCGCCTTGAGAGTATGAGTATCATGGCTAACTTAGCTTCAGGTCGTTGCCAAGTCGAAGCCTAGCATCCCACTCATTCCCTCTCTTCGCGAGGCCTTCATGCCAGTCGGATACCCTCACTCTGTATCATCCGACTACCTAAACTACCAATTCTTCGACTCCCTCCAAGCTTTCTTCTCAACCATCACTTCCCTCCTCGCAAACCGAGCTCTCCTCCAAGGTCTCGGCGTCGGAGATGCCAACTCATCCGCCACCTTCGCGATGCTGCTCACAGTCCTCAAGGACGCCATGTCTCGCATCGCCACTATCGTCTTTGCCCACCAGTTCGGTCTTCGTATTGAACCTGATGCCAAGCGCTTCCGCTTCCTGGCTGATCTGTTCAATGACACTGCTTTCTTTCTGGAGCTGTACAGCCCATACTTTGGGCCTTATGGAAAGATTCTGGCTTTGACTTCTGGAGAGACGTTGCGGGCGTTGTGTGGCGTGGCTGCTGGTGCGAGCAAAGCTGCTCTTAGTGTACACTTTGCAAAGCATGACAACCTCTCTGAACTCAATGCCAAAGAGGCCAGCCAAGAGACCGCCGTGGGCCTTATCGGCCTTCTTGTTGGAACTATCGTGGTCAAGTATGTCGAGGACCATCATAGCGTTCTATTCTTGATGACTATTCTCGTCCTTGCTCATCTGTGGATGAATTACCTTGGAGTTCGGGCTGTGTGTATGGACAACCTTAACCAGCAGCGCGCTACCATCCTGTTCGAAGAGTATCTCAAGACCGGAAACGTGCTCTCTCCCGAACAAGTCGCCCGCCGTGAGAATATTCTTCTCTGGCGACCCGTCGTTCGAAACCAGCATGGACAGAAGATCGCACGTATCGAAATGGCCAAAAGCTACTGGGACGCCATGGGCGCCAAAGCCCCCAATAGCAACATCGTCATCATCGACGGAGCCCGCAACTCACTCTTTGTCTGGTATCACTCGAAGCGCAGCTACACACCCATCAAGATCATGCTCTGGCAGGACGCCAGTGCCGTCCACGCCATCAGTGCTTGGTTCATGGCCATGGAGATGGCCTGGCTGCTGGACAAGAGCCAGGGCTACACCGATAAGCTGGATAAGATCTTCCGCGTAAAGGAAACCGTTGATGGCCACGAACAGAAGTACGACAAGCGTGAGCTCTGGGATGAGATGCTCGCCAAGGGATGGAACATCGAGGCGCAGTCCTTTGAGACAGGTGCTCCTGTTCGCCTGCTTGCTCAGCTGGAGGGGAAGAAGGATCAGTAAGGTAGTTAGATCGGAGGTTTGGCGTCAAGGCGAAAGGGAATAATACCCTAGAACATGAAAATTGATTCAATGGAGATTTATGCTTGTCATCCAATCCTCTATGCTTTTGACCCATGTTGTACATTTTCCAAAACGCCCCCAGTGCTTGATTCATAGATCATACAAATTTATACAGCAGTTTATCGCTATGCAAGGAATGCCCATCTCTTAGCTCGCATCTTAACACCCTCCCATGTATTCAGCTTCGGCCGCACATCAAGATAGAAGCTAGGTCCGCCCTTTCCATCTGGTCGTCCGGCGTAAAAGTCGATAACGTAGTCAACCCTCGTACCGCATCGATCGATAACCCAATCGTGCCGGTCGAACGGCGCCGTGTAGCCGAGTAGAGTATTGAAGCGAGCGGTGGGAGTCATGCGATCCATCTTGTTGGCAAAAGATTCGAGCTTAGGGCCATCACATCTAACACAATTAGTTCCCGCCTACCAATAGAGATGATGTAGCCTTACTTTGTGCCCTTGAGATACGGCGCTTCCCACTCCTTGATCTCCTTCCAAGCTCTTTCATTAACAGCATTGTGAATCGGCACAACGGTCTTCATGTCTGCTACCCTCGCATCATAACCCTTTCGCTTCATCGCATCGAAAAACATCTTCTCCGACGGATACACCCAATTTCCAGAGGGATCTAAGCCAGTCTCCATTTCGTGATTCGCAGGCTTTGCGGGTTCTTTCCCATGATCTACCGGACACACCGCAGGTCCGCCAGATGTTCGTGGAATCGTGGACACGACGCGATCAGTATCTAGACCATCGTTCGAAGGAATTTGCGTAGGCGGCGGTGCAGGTTTGCTCGAGGACCATGGGAGGTATGACGAGAATGTTTGAGACCATGACTTGGACTGTGCTTGCGCTGTGTGGTCGACTGGACATCCAGCTGCTTTTGCTTTTGCGGCTTCGGCTTCACGGGCTTGGGCGAGCCATGCTTCGCGGGATTTGTGATCGACGGGACAGGCGTCTTTGTCTGCCATGACGAGGATGATATGCGGTGTTGTCGTCGGGAAAGGTTGGGTGACGGTTCGAGAGATTCAATGGCAAGGATTCAGAAAATGGCGTAATTGATCATGGATGGATCGGATCGTAAATGCGCCGGAACGGATTGGTTTAGATAGAGGCTTGCGAAGAAAAATATTATGGGTCCAGGCCCGCGTTTTTCCCACACGGGCCGGAGGTTTAACCTACATCGCCGACTTCACTCCATTAACTGACGCTTGTATTAAATCATCCAATTTTAGAAGAGGTTTCTTGAATTAGTTGTAAGTTTGTAAAGTTTAGACCTTACTTATTAAATCTCTTAGAATAGCCTTAGGATTTATGATTACTCTTATAAAGCTTTTCTAAACTTTGGCAATCTTAAAGCATGAATGTTCTATTATCTCGCTGCCTTACTTTCTTGCCTTGAAGACGCTTATTATGAATTGCTATTAATCGCGATCGAACCGGCCTCGGACTCCTGGGGCCGGTTTCCATGTCATGACCCGAATAACAAGCGGAGACAAGTCTGTACCCCGACGCACCGATTCAGAAGCATCCATTGCCAATTGATAGGTCGATTCCAAATCCCTACACATCACTTCGGGCACTTCGTAGTAAATTCTCTGACGGGCATTGAATGTCTTGGCAGGGACCTGATTCACCGTTCGGGCGTAGTCCCGACGGTAGTTCGTCATGGTGGACTGTTGTGGGTCGACCTGCCCACTGATATCCTCGGGCTTGACGATGATGTACAGAACTCGAAGTCGGGGGCATTCTCGTACAAGATTCGCAAGAGGGAATAGATGGTACCAAGGGTGGATCATGGGAGGAATACCCGAAGCATGGTAAGATGTATGAAGAACGCCGACAGACTCGATGTCGGCGAGTCGTGTCAATGCCGGGAATTCGGGGAGTCTGCAGACGATGATAAGGTCATTCGAGGCATCGATTGTCTCGTTCACTATCCCTGGTGCCCATGTCTTGGGCGGAACGCGGAAGCGCATACCGGCAAAGGTAGGGATGATTTGATTCTGCACGTAATCAAGAGTCAAGGGGGTTTGGGGCCTCCACTGTTGTGCAATTGTCTTCATTCTGTCTCGCGAGAGCCTACAGGTCCACATCAATGCGGTATATATTCCAAGCGGGAGAGGCTCGTCAAGGCCTTCGTTTGAGGTGACTTTAAGCTGCAGGTGAAAAATAAAGTCTTCGCAGAAGTAACAGAAGTAACCGATGTGGGCGGTTGGCTCGTCCAAGTGACTACGCGCGGCGATGTCCTAAATCTCGGACCGAAGTTCAGGAGGAAGATCGGGGAATTTAGTGAAAGACATGATGAGCTGGCAGATCCTTTATATAATGATCGGTGGTGATGATGATGATGATGATGATGATGATGATGTTGTTGTTGTGTGCATAGTTGAGGTGGAGCAAGGCAAGAGAAGATATCCTAAACTTAGGTAAGGTAGGCAGCAAAGAGTCCCCTAAGCGTGGTCTAATTTACCTAAATCTGTTTATCATTTAGGATTCAGGTCCTGAGTTTTCTTTCCTCCCTTAGTCTAACAGGTACCTTAGGCACTGTAAATTACATACAGACATGAATACATTTACAAGAAGAGTCGAAAGCCAGCAGAGGATTATTGAGACGGTTACAAGTAATATAAAGTCAAGGCTTTACTTCTTTGAACATAGCATAAGACTTTGAGTTATAATATATCAGGTACGTAGCAGTTAACCACTCAGCATTGCCAGCACTTGTTTAGCCTCATGACCGTCAGCAGACTGTTGGGGAAACTACAAAGCATCTAATGCGCTATCGCCGGATATCATGAATAGCTGTATTCTAGCTGCAAAAGACTGGTGATAGATATGTGTAAATATGCAAATCAGCCATCCTACATGGCATATCTCGAGTTCAAGACGCTTTGCCCGCCTCGCGGTAACTCTTATACTTCCTCATATGCCAACCAATGCTCTTCCACCGCCCGCCCTTCTCATCCTCAAACTCGACATCCATTCTCGGCCTCATAAAGTACGCGCACGAGAATCTATTCTCAATCGTCTCCCCCGGGTACGGAGCCACGCGGTGCACCACAGACCGGAACTTCCTCCCCGAGAGGAAGCGAAGCGAGTCTCCTACGTTGACGACCGCGCAGCCGTCGCGAGGCTCCACGGACCGCCACTCCTGAGTGTCCTGGTTGAACGTCTGCAGGCCGCGATCGCCGCAGAAAAGAATGGTGAGGCTGCCGACGTCGGTGTGGGCGCTGAGGCCTGCGTTGGGACCTTCGATTGAGAGGGAGGGGTATCGCTGGACTGTCATGCATGAGGTGGAAGGGTCTGTGGGGAGGTGCTTGGGTGCTAGTGGTGTGCTTGCTTCGTGACTGATCTGGTCCAGGGTATCTAGCAGTCCTGTACCAATCTCATGGAGCTTATCCATCACGCTGGCCAGAAGGGGGGCTTCATCTTGCAGTGTCTGTGGTAAGGAAAGAGGATGATCGTCTACAATGGGGTTGCATATGCCATCTCGGGGAAACTGGTAGTGCTGTGTTATTCACAGGCTACCGATGAATGAACTTGTTGGAAAACCTACTGTGTATCCTTCCACGCCGTGCTTCTTCCCATCTCCAGCCAGGCCCGCGTTCCTCCCGAAAGGGGTGTACCTACACTCACCAAGTCAGAACACAAGAAAAACCGGTGCCAAGTTGAGGGTAAACGCACCCATTGAGCTTCCAGGGGCCGATTGTGTCGACGTCATACTTCATCTTCTCATCTTCGTCCAGCTGGAAGAAATTATTCACGGCCTTATATACCAATGGTACCTCTTTGATGACTGGTATAGCCTCTCCATCGGCATTCTGGAGATCCAGGTACAAGAACCCATCCTTTTCACATGCTCTTTGGAGAGCAGATAGCTCACGGGCGTTTCCTTGTTTGATCCTTGTATACGAGATGGTCGAAAAGCCAGCGGACTCGGGTGAGGGGCCTTTAGTTGTTTTGGTGATTGTGGCTGTGGTTGACATATTGGCCGACTTGGATAGGTGAATAGTTCCTGAGGCAAGGGCTTGAGAATCGGTATATAATTTTAGTGCCTCTGAGCCTCTGATATATGATGCTACAAAACGGTTGGGCTGGAATGTCGTTAAAGTTCTCCGAATTAGTCTATGCCCTGTAAGCGAAGAATACATTGCCTTGGACATAAACATTGGACGCCACCAAGGTTGCGCTTTGAGTATGCATGCAGTGTCATTCATGCAGGGTTCGCCAATCAGCACCATTATTGGTGTAAGTCCGTATAAGTCAACATCCTGCAGGGTCATCGGCCCTGTCTCTTGTCCATTTTATGCAAGTCACTCCTGTCAAAGATCGGTTCTGACACTACATTACACCATTTTTGTCATAAGCTGACATCGGTATAGGTAATCGCCTACTGACCCTGGCTATGGCAGCATTCTCATGTTCACACCCAGCTCTAATCCTTCGTCTATGGTACTGCGGCACACATCACAATGAGCATCGCAAGCCTCCCCGTGGAGGGATCACCGCAATCCTACTGGCAGCATAAAGTCCAGAAGCAACAAGTACCTGCACCAAGCGAACCTCTCCCAAGCTCATGTGATGTGGCTATTGTGGGCGGTGGCTATGCAGGCATCGCTACGGCATACCACATACTGAAGACGACCTCTCCACCACCCAGTGTGTTCCTCCTCGAGGCAAAGGATCCATGTTCTGGAGCTACAGGACGGAATGGAGGACACCTGCGCCCTGACTACCTAATGGGAGCTGCGAGCAACTCCAGGAGGTACAGCGCCTCTGCGGCGGCTGAGATCGTGCGATTTGAAGCTCGTCATCTCAACGTGATAAGAGCCCTTATCAAGTCGGAAGCTATCGACTGCGACTTTGCGGAGACTGAGAGTCTCGCTGTTCTCACAACCCTTGAACAAGTCTCCATGGTGCGTGAGGCATATGAGGACTTGAGGCAATTATCGTCTTTCAGTGATGCCCTGTCGGACGTAGTAGAGCTCTACGAGGGTGACGAAGCACCGCAGCACACAGGATTGAGAGATGCAAAAGGGTATTTCTCTACGCCTGCAGCTCGGGTGTCGCCCTACAAGCTTCTCACGACTCTGTTGGAGCGCTGTGTTGCCATGGGGCTCTCTCTCAAGACTCATACTACTGTGGTGTCAGTTGAGCACTCTGGATCAGACAGTCATATCCTCAAAATGGGCTCAGGAGAAACTATGACGGCTCAAAAAGTCGTCATCGCGACGAATGCCTATACCTCGGCACTTCTCCCCGAGTACGCGAGTTCTATCGTGCCCTGCAAAGGACTTGCATGCCACATCACAGGCCCCAATGGCAAGCCTCTACCAGACCTCCGCGCCGCAAGTTACGCTATAATGGAACAGGACCCCATCTCCAAAAAGACCGGGTACAACTATATGGTACAACTAGATGACAAGAGCATAGTGGTTGGTGGCGCTCACCACAAGTATGATAAGAATGACCCAGGGAGCTGGTACAATAACATCGACGACACGCAACTCATTGAGCCCGCGCAGCGATACTTTGAAGATGACTACATGCAGCGAACGTTCGTCGGGTGGGAGGAGTCTGGCGCGCGTGTTGATAGTGTCTGGACGGGGATTATGGGGTATAGTACTGATTCTCTTCCTCATGTAGGAGAGGTTCCAGGTAGAGATGGTGTATTCGTGATTGCTGGGTTCCACGGGCATGGTATGCCTGTTATCTTCTTGGCCGCGGAGGGCATTGCAGCCATGACTCAGGGGAAGGTGTACGAGAAGACTGGGATGCCGTCTTTGTTCAAGACATCTGAGGATAGGCTGAAGTCAGAGAGAAACGACATCCTTGCTGGAAGGGGCATTAGGTCGATAAAGGAGTAGATATTGGCTGATGTATGCTTGTATATAAGAACACCATAAAGACTATGTATGTACTTCAGCAAATGCATTCATTCTTAGTACCTTTGATCACCTAAAAAAGTACTCCAGCTCCAGTTCTATCTATAGTTTGCCTCCAGTCGTTTCAAAAGCCTGCTCAAAGTCGGCAATTATATCCCTCGCATCCTCTATCCCAAGCGACAACCTCACAAGATCCTCATCCACCCCCATAGACAAGTTTTCCTCCTTGGTGAAGTGCTTATGCGTAGTTGACCAGTGGTGCCCAACCAGCGTCTTAGAATCGCCCACATTCGTTGTGTTGATGATCATCTCAAAGGAGTCGATCAGGGAGACAGCCTCCGCCGCGCCGCCTTTGAGCCCAAACGTGATGACAGTGCCAAAGCCCCGCTGGAAATACTTGAGGGCAAGTTGGTGATGAGGATGATCTTGGAAGCCTAGATAGCGCACCCAGGCAACTCTGGGATGGTCCTGGAGCCAGAGGGCCAAGGTCTCGGCGTTCTTAGACTGACGCTCGCAGCGGACCGAGAGTGTTTCTACCCCTGATCACAGTGAGTAAGGCCAGAGATCGTCGTCAATAGTTTTGATTCTTACCAATGAATAGCTGCTGGGCTGCAAAAGGACCAAGGCATGGCCCAGTATCACGCATATACTCAGTCTTGAGATACTGCATATATGCCCTATCACCAGCAGCCGCATACCAATCATCCTGCTCACCCTGCAGTCCCGGAAGCTCTCCATAGAGACCTGGAAAGCGAATCTTGTTTGTCTGCCAATCCGAACGCCCAGTCTCAATAACAAGGCCACCGAGGGTAGTGCCATGGCCTCCTATCCACTTGGTGGCGGAGTGGATGAGGATATCGGCGCCCCATTTAGCAGGCTGACAGAAGTAGCCAGCTGCGGTGAGTGTTGCATCAACCACGAGGGGGATCTTCAGATGTTCTGAGTGTGCAATTGCGGCGAGAGCTTCAAAGTCGGGGACGGAGAACATGGGGTTGCCGAGAGACTCGGTGAAGATGAATTTGGTTCTGTCGTCAATAAGAGATTTGACGTGCTCAAGATCGTTTACATCACACAACCGTGATTCAATACCGCTGTGAGCTGATTTAGCCTACAGACCTCCCAACAAGCAAAAGACTTACAGCTGGGCCTGAGCCTTGCGGAACTGGCGGTACGTTCCACTATGAATGCTCGTAGATACGATGACATTATCGCCCATTCCTGCTAGCGACGCGATGACGCCCAAAACAGCCGCACTGCCGGATGAGAAAGTAAGGGCATCTCTACCGTCCTCGAGGGCTGCGATACGTTTCTCAAGTCCATCGTGAGTTGGCTATATATCCGTATTAGATACAGTGGTGAATTTTCATTGGCAGACAGACTCACGTTAGACACGCGGGTATACAAATGGTTTTGAGAGCTTGATATGTCACTCAATGCTACGTTCAGAGCAGCTGAAGAGCCGAATTTGAACGAGGCGGTGTTATAGATGGGGAGTGTACAGTGACCATACTTTGGGTCTTCTTCTAGCCCTGCATGAATCTGGATGGTGTCGAATCTCCATTTTGGCCTGTTCTTGACGATCCCGTTGGTTGAGGGCCGCGGCGGCTTCTTCTCCGAGGCCCCGTTGGTGTGTCCATTTGTGTTGTGTTCTTTCATGCTGGTCTGTAGAGAGATAGAGCTGGCGAGTGTGGGTTTGGAGATGTACAAAGGCAGATAGAGAGACTGCATAGGGCGAAGAGAACAGAGAAGTGAGTTCTGCTGGGAGCATGGATAGATAGCGACCCATACGAGGGAGTGGCCTGCACCAGCACTTCCACTTTTGTACCGTTGCCTTTGACTCTGCAGGGTCATACGGGCCTTTGCCTTTTCAGGCCTTGACTTAGGTAAGTATTACGTGCATAAGCTAATCTTTAAGGGTAAGGTAAATAGGATACAAGTTACGTTTTACGTGGATTGGTCGAAGTTGACTTGGTATCATATCACCATACTACTGTGCAGCATGAGAGTATGAGTATGAGCATTGGATACTGGATAGTGGTAGGATTCTGATATCACTTTTCTATCTATGGGCTAATCAACGCGGATAGGCTGGATTTTGCAGGATAGATGTGTTTTCCAGCCGTCTTTTTGAGAACACCCAGGTTAATTGAACAATTCATAATAGGGAAACAAAACACTTGTGACTTCTGAACTACATGAAACCCTTAACATGCCACCGGATATTGCAAACCATCACCATATGGCGATACATCTAACTTCAATACTCCAACGAGCCGGCCCGTAAGCAGCCTCACCAAGATCAGGGCTCGCATGAGGCGCACCCCCAACATCGCCAGACACCAAACCTCCCCCAAGAGCAGCACTATCAAAGAACTTGAGCACAATAACCTCGTCTGGCTTCTGCTCCGGGAGATAGTACCACTTCGGACTCTCCAGTCCACTCGCAACCACCCCCGAGTCCTCGTATGCTCTCGCATCTGCTTCGCTGATGATCACAGACTCCAGCTCTCGTAGAAAGTCACCACCCATAGAAGGCGCGGCTAACATTCTGGACTCATAACCCAGGAATCCTAATGCTCCGTCCTGGGGAAATGACCAGCGAGGAGCCATTGCCAAAGGATCCCGCGTTACTGTTCGCATGGGCCGCCAGACGCTGTAGGCTGCGTAACGTGGTCCCAGCTTGCCGTCCGCGTTATACTTGGCATCGATGATATCGTTGCTCGCCTTGTCTTGAGCGTCAAGGCTAGCTGAGGCACAGATCTTGTCCTCGGCGTCAATGATTCCAGCTTCGAGTGCGGCTTTGTAAATGTCTGGTCTCCAGCGACGGATAGAGCGCCGAGCACCAACAGGCGTATAGTCCACATGTGCTCCTCTCGCAGGCCTCGAGTTGTCAGAGGATGCAAGATGCGTTGGACGAGTTTCATCTGATGCCTTGTAATTATCAGGTACACTCTTCTGCTGTTTGCCATTGACGGCCGCCGGGCTTCCATTCGCAGGTTTCTTAACTGGCGCATCACCTCTTCGAACGATACTATTTGTGATGAAGACATGCTTTGCCCCTGTCAATTTGAGCACTGACTCTCTGACTTCAGGGAAGTAAGTCTCCTCTAAAGTTTGCAAATCGTCGTAATCTCCAGCCTGCACCTCGTCGTCGACTTTGGCCCATTTTGGGTCAAACTTGATAGCGGTGAAGCCAAAGCCCTTCAGGATCTCTGCAGAATGCGACCAAGACCAGTCTGTACCGTTGGGAAAAGCTACTGCGCGCAGATCATGGAGAGGGTATGGCACAGGAATCTGCTTTACGTTAGGGTTGTTGGTGTAGCCCCTGTTCCAAGCTTGTTCCGAGGTATGTCGCACGCCATCATCAATCTGATACTTGATAGTGGCGATTGTTTGCGGCTGATCTGTTGGGGAGGCTTCTTTGACCTCGGACGCATAATGAGACATGATGGAAGATATGAGAGTGGACGCATGTAGTGACTGCTAGTGCTATCCAACAGCTCGAAGATGGGGAGGCATCTACACTCATGACACTAGCTCATGATATACACACCAGGTCAGAGCCGTCTGGTAACATTCAGGCCACATTGACCATGCCTCAAGGTGTCAAGAGACCTGCTACTCTGTGTCAAGCGGTATCTATCATCCAAGTGCCTCGTGTAGTGCCTTGGTCACATCACATCGATGTCTCAAGTTATTGCCATCCTTCCACCCTGCAGCCGGGTAAGAAATGTAGTGATTTGCTGCGTGTCAATCCCTCGAGCTACATACGAGCCTCCAAGGATCATCAATCACGCCATAATGCTAACAAGAACTAATCGCAGGACTGTTGGCTCGATTCAATGTGCTCTTGATGGTCATCACTTCTCGGTTCAGTTAGTAGGATCAACATCTTCAGGTACCTGTGGCAAAAAAGAAAAATGACATGCTGAGCTCGGTTGCATAAGCAAACAGTGCATGCCTACTACAGGCGAGGCGCGCAGTCATAATACGCTGTTGCGCCCGCTGCTCTGACCTTGCATCACCAACTGCAACGGTGTAAACAAAAGGTCCTGACACAGGCAGTCATCCCATTGGTCATCAACATGCTTCATTTCCAGGACAAACGTGTCTCTGACTCTACCTGGACCTGTTTTCAGGAACATCGTTCACTGATACAAATGAACATAAGCTTACATATAGTTATTATTTAAGCTTACTCTTTTGGCAATCAGACCGGCTTCTCAATCTCACACTACCTTACTTTACCTTACGGTACTGTGAAGCCAAGCCGGGGCCTGTCGTGCTACGGAGAATATTTACTGAGAAACTCCATAAGATCGACCAGCTAGATTCGATATAGTTTAGCGTAGGATCGCAGATGTCAAGTTATGCCCTGTTAATTCCCATGCATCATCTCTTATCAGTGGAGCTTTTGATATAAGGCGTCCCGGCATCTTGTTGTTTTGGGACATAGAAGGAATCCGTCTAGTCTGTATATGTCTACGGCACGGCCGACAAACGCGATTATGATACCTCTATGATCTAATGAGCCACTCCAGTTGCCTCATTCGGTATATTATACGCCTGCAACAAACATAACCGTAGCCAACTTCCGCCAAGAACCTTGCTCTGTTATGTTGTCGCCTGGAGTGTTTGGGGTCCAAAATGCGCAAACCTCCTCCGTCGGCACGTTCAGAGTCGTCTTTTGCCCGTTCCTGAGCGCCAAGGATTGTGCCGTGAAGCCGTATTATACGCCATCACCGTCGTTTATTAGTATGGACCGCCACTCTTGAGGCTCGGCGGTTGGTTTCTAACTTTAGTCTGGCGGTCTTGGAAGCTGAATTTCTACTGTACTGTGCGTGCGTGCACCAAAGCCAAGCTCTATGCCGCTAGCAGGGTGAACATCCATCTCTTGGCTCTCAATTGAAATGGAAGAGCTTGAAGCCTGCGTCCTCTTCCCATCGCCCAAGCAGCAGGAAACGCAGCGTCTCCGCGAACGCAACAGAATCGCCAAGAGGGCATCGAGTATGTTACTGCGACCTTACTGCAACTACCTTGTGCTCACAAGCCTTAGGAGCACGCCAACGGCAACGCGAGCAGCATAGCGACACTATTGCGGACGGCGCAGTACAGCCAACGCCAACTGCAGAAGCAACTTCGCAGGACTTGGCGCCGCCATTACATCCGCCACAACACCCTGGTCCTGGTCCGGGTTCAGGTTCAGGTTCAGGCTCTGGCTCTGGCTCTGACTCCTCCGCCTGTCTACGGGCCGAAGCGTCGGAAGACCTTGGCGTCTGGGCACTAGACGGCCCCCTAGATGACCCTACAGCCCTTCCCTGGCCCTCTTCTCTCGATGAGGACTGGCCTGGTTTTAGTGGTTCACTAGTGGACACGCTTAGCCCTCGTCAGCTCTCTGTCTCAGTCTCAGTCCCAGCCCCAGGGATATCTAACCCAGAGCCGCGAGCACCGCCTGCGTCTTCGAGCTCACTCACCTCCGGCTCCAACTCCAGCGATCTCAGCAGTAGACCATCTAGGCTACTCCACATCGCTGCCCGCAATGGAACGACGGGGATTCTCCTCTCGCTGATCAAGGCCGGCGCAGACGTGAACTCGCGTGACTGCTCCGGCACAACTCCCCTTCATATCGCTGTACGCTTCCGACGTGCAAGTGCTCTCGAACTCCTGGTGAATCACGGAGCAAACATCAATGCCCGCGACTCGGCCAACATGACGGCACTCGAAGTAGCAGTGAGGGCTCAAGATGAAGAGCTTGTCAACGTTCTCCTCTCTGGTGGAGCTGAGCTTCATTAGTCAAGCGCTTGACTAGAACAGTCGCTTTTTGAGATAGATAATTCTTTTAGTATCCGGGTTGGCAACATAACTAGAGGAGGACATATGGCAATAAATGAGCAATGACTTTTTTGAACCTGAGGGTATGTGGCTTGTACTCCTGAACGTCTGATCTCCCTCGCTGTTGTGTCTTTGGGTCGTGTCGTTTACACTTGCGATGGAGTACGATTGTTCACGCCGTATGCCATGCACAAATGTTCGCAGGTTGTTCGTCCTGTCAGTGTGATGCTACGAAAGCAACGATCGCATCGTCATGCACTGGCATCTCAGTCATTGTTCACTTCTGATGAGTATCAGTAAAGTATCTTGATCTTCTGGATTGATTTTGTACTTTGATGCAAGCCCTAGCCGCCCAAGACACGCGTCGCTAACTCGTCAAAGATTTCTTGCTTTATTTGCTTCATCAAGTATTCGTCTTTCCCATTCTCAACCCAAGACAGTCTACGCTCCAGTGACTCAATGTCGTCTCGGATTTCTATTATTGCAACCTCCTCTGTATCCTTCTCGCTTCTTTGCGCGCTTTGTAGTGATGCGACCTCTGCCTCAAGATCCTCCTGCCTCTTCTTCAAACGCTCGACCTCTTCACGAAGCTGAGCGTTCTCAGCTCTCAGCTCAACAACCACCTGTGACTCTGTAGGCTGGGTAGTCTCAGCTTGCGGCTCGTTGGGCTTTGGCTTCTGGTCTCGGAGCTTAGCATTCTCAGCTGTTAACTCTCCAACCTTGTTGTGAAATAAGGACTCTAGCTTCTGTAGCTTGTCCCAGACTTGACTGATACTGTCGGGCGCTTGGGGACTGTCCTGTCGAGGTCGTTTACGTTGATATGAGGGAGCACTCGGCAGTTGTGAGCTCGTCGCCTTCTCATATGATGGAGGTTTGGGTGGTGAGAGTTTTGTAGCCTTTGCGCCGCTGCCACTGAACATGCGAGAGATATCATATTCGGGGCCAGAAAAGGGCTCGAGCTGGGCTTTTGTCACTGTGTCGCTGATGGAATTGAGTTGGTCGAGTGATAATAGAGCATCTTGGACATATATTCGGAGAGAAGTGACATGAGATAGCTCGTAGAGAGAGTCGAGAACTTTGCCAGAGCGTGGCCGGGCGGCTGATACTGGCTCTTTAACGTAGCTGGGGACGAGTACGGCGATAGGGCTACTCAGTTCAAACTCGAGACATGCGGCGGAGCTAAAACGCTGCTTTTTCAAAGAGTCCAGAGCGTCAATGTTTGTAGAGAAGCGGAAACAAGTGATGAATAATGGGCTAATGCGTAAGAAAACTGCCGCACTACTCGGCTTGTCTTTAAATTTGACAGGAACAACTATCTCGAAATGAGCGCGATGCTTGTTGTGGGTCGAATCGATATGTATCGTGAATCGTATCGGGACATTGTCTGGATCTGGAGTGGCCAAGGAACGCGTCGCGCCCTCCCATTCCCACTCAACGACGGCGGGTGTCTGTTCAATATCGACGCATGATGGAGCCGCCATAGTTCGTGCAGTAGATCACATACCGCTGACTCCCAGGATACTAAATGGTCAGTACAACAAATCTCGGGACTTACCTGCAGCCCCCAAACTCGACAACGCACACCAAAGAGAAGCCGGCTTCGCTGCCAGGCTACCTGTGACCTCCAGATGAAACTGCTAGGTCGCCCCAAACTCCAGATGAACTGCGAGATTTGAGCAGGTCCCTTCTACAAGCCCCGGTTATTCCACGAAGCGAGGCAGAACGCGCTTGCTGGGTGGGTATAATCCGGAATTTTACAACGGCTGTAGCGCGATTCACGGGCTTCTCTCGGTGAGCATTGTTGAGAAAGGGTTCGGTCGGGTCGAGGCGAGGCGGTAGAAAAAATGAGCGAAAGGCTGATGGGCGAAGTGCGTTAGGATCAAGGTGGAAAGAAAGCGAAGATGTCGGGAGCGGCGATAATTATGGCGAAGGTTGAGAGAGATTGAATGATGGTGGTGAGCGTGAATTGTGAACTGCGAACAGGAGGCTGGAGGGAGAAGTTCGGCTTCGGCGAAACGGTTAGTCCGATACCGTCAAGGCAGCCAGAGTGGGGCGGATGAATCAGCCTGATCAAATGACGTCGATGTAGGGATGCCCAGGAATCTATATACAGTCGGAACAGTGTAGTATACAGGTAAGGTACCTACAAAGAGCTTTGAAAGTCTACTCATGTACACCTATTGAGCGAATGCTGAACCTCCTAGCCCTATCATTAACGGACACCTCACTCACATCACTAACCCCATGTATCTCAGATGCCTACTAGGCCGGCTTCCCCCACCACCCATCTCTCATGGAACTTGATTTCTCTGTGCAGCTGTATCATTCTAGCCATGGCCATACCTGTCCCTTACAAAAGTCTCGTAAACCTCTGGGAATTCCTGAGCTAGTTGGAATGCGTGCTCCCGACTATGCGGAGTGTGAAACACCATACACATAGTCCACAACCAATCACCCTCCTTGCCTCCCAATCTCGTCGCAGGCTCTATATACACATGGTGCCGTGCCACATGCTTCGTCAAATGGGGATGGGTCTTGGCCAGTTCCAAAATAGGACTGTGACTGCTGTCCACCGCCTGATGTCCAAGCTGATCTGCCGGATGGTCGGGGAACAGTGGTTTGATACGCTCCAGGCTGACGGGCACGATGCAGTTGATGAGCCATGTGTGGTCGGTGACCTCTGGATGGAGAAATGGAACTGAAAACGCTTCGTATCGAGACCATTCACCGACGGCGCAGAGAACACCCAACATCCAAAAGTCGATCCCGCGCGAGATGACGCTGGAGGCTGAACTCATTGGTCCCGGCATCCTGGCATTGACCTCGTGGAGATATACCGGAGTGTCCTCGGAACTTCTGGGCTCCGCTATAGGCTCAAGGTCTGGAATCGTTGCACCTTTGGTGAAGGTGTATTTCATGGACGAGTTGCAAATTCTGGCCTCACAGTGAAACACGCCAGTGTCGAAGCCCATTTTACGAACTGCCGAGACAACCTCGTCTGTGATGGCCTGCTGTTCACTTTCAGGAAGCCTCGAGGGCACAGCCGCCTGCGACTCTGTGAAAAGCTTCCCCGTCGGATCCTCCGCGAGGTCTGCGGAGCAAGGAAAGTCGTCCACAATCTCAGTATACAGAACACGGCCCCTGAAGAGGACGATGTTGCAATCCACTTCAGGCCCATCGATGTATGGTTCTACCACAACCCTCAGGTCGGGAAGCTCTTGGCTGACGATGAGAGATTTCTCGACGGCTTGACGCAGTTGTTGGGCGTTGTTTGCGCGGTAGACTCCCCAGCTGCTCAGTCCGGCGACTGGTTTGCATACAACCGGGAAGTTGACGGATTTAGGAGACTGCAGTCTCGATTCCAGCTCTTTGAGGCTCTGTATCGTGAAGAAGTCTTTCTCTTCGGGATCGAGCATCTGGCGCGTGCGATACTTGTTTGTTGAAATCGAGTAAGCCGCTGGTCCTGGTGTATAGAGTCCGAGCTCTCTCGCTGCTTTGGCCGTCGGCACCATGAACATATCCCACGGCCCTATGAGGCCATCTATTGGATCTGGGTATGCCTTGACCGCATCGACGATTCTTTTCCAGAAGCCATCGTCTGTCGTCATGTCCATATTGATGTAGCCATCCATCAGATACTCCTGTGGTGGCTTGTCATCCTTGGACCATGCGCCAGAACTCATAACTACCACTTCGATGCCCAGCGCCTTCGCATTAACCCACGCCGCTCTCTTGGCCGCTATGCGACTCCATATCAGGAAGCATATGCGCCGCTTTCGGATAGGCTCTGGCGAGATGAAAGGAAAGGAAAGCCTTCGTGTGAGTTCAAACTCAAGTTTGTCGATGGCCTCATTGCACAGTTCCAGAGGGGATAGAATAGCACCGATCGATGCTTCCAGGGCCTTGAATACGCCATCAATGTTGTTCGTGGAATCGGAAGGAGCTATTATCTCTTGAAGCGGTGAGAGAAATGACTTTGTCGAAGAAACAAGGGCACAGTCTGCCACACGAAAAGCCCAAGGGTCGGCATGCCCTGCAAAGCCACTCACTCTAGCAACCTGGAAGACACACACGCCTTCTTCTTGCGCGATGCATTCCTGGAGAAGAGCAGCGATAGCTGAATCTTGATCTTTTCTGAGCTGAGAAGCCTCCGACTGAGAATCATTGTTCGAGATCCACACCCCCGGACCAAGGGAGGTCTCCAGTGGTTCTGAGTTGCGAACTTTGGGCGCAAGGTACAAATTATGGAATTGCTGAGCCTCGTTCCCGTTTTGTTGTACATATCGCCACTCACACTCGAGTGAGACTGACAGAAACTTGTTAGCATGGGTGCCTGTGCTCTGATCAGATAAACTGACCTTGGTTGTCTGGCAAGTTCAGCCAGATGTGGAGTCGTGTTTGTTCGGCCATTGCTGAAAGTCGTAGGTAGGTGAGAGATGTGTGTCTGCATATCGACACTCAGATAGTTGTTCCCAGGGACCTTATGTTTGAAGTCCGCCCTGCGCCGCAAGTACACATCACGTTGCACTGCAACGAAGATGCTGGTTAATTTCCAAAGAGGCTCTGTCCATGCGGGGCATTCTGACACTGCATGGTCATGCTGCATGTTGACTTGTGCACAACCAACAGCAGCACCAACAGCATTCGTCCAGAGGGCTTCCGGGGGTAGTCAGCCTCTGACTGGCCTGACGTTGCGTTTATGGCTGTTCACCTACGAAATACCATTCCGTGAGCATTCTGATGACACAAGCCTGAATTCGTCACCTAAGGCACATTTTCTATAGAAATCTCCCCGGTACAGTACGCTCCAGTGGCTTTCAAGACTTGTAGTTTTGCCAAACATGTGGGATGCTCTTGAATCTCTACTACCCTGTTATTCAAACGAATAAGGCTATCTTATATCTCTTCTGCCTTGTGCTTCCCAAGTTCATGACCGCAATTGAATTGAATGATAAATACAAAATGAATCAGTTAGGTTCTAAGTGGCACTGCGTCAAAGGCTTGCTGGAAATCAGCAATGAGATCGTCCACCCTTTCAATGCCAAGTGACAACCGGAAAAGGTCCTCATACACACCCATTGCCTCGTTCTGCTCAACAGAACACCCCTTATGCGTCGTCGACCAGTGATGCCCTACAGTAGTCTTTGCATCTCCAACATTAGGCGTATTCGAGATAATCTCAAATGAGTCAACAACATCAAATGCCGTATCCACTGTCCCTTTGAACCCAAAAGTCATGACAGTTCCAAATCCCTTCAGGTACTTCAGGGCGAGCTGGTGATACGGGTGGTCTTCAAAACCCAAGTACTTGACCCAAGCGATGCGCGGGTGGTTGCGCAGCCAAGACGATATGAACAGGGCGTTGCGGTGCTGGCGCTCACAGCGAAGCGAAAGGGTTTCGACGCCAATGAAGAGCTGCTGCGCGGCCTGCGCACCAAGGCAAGCTCCCGTATCGCGCATGAACTCCCATCGGAGAAAGCTCATGTATGCCTCGTTGCCAAACTGATCGTAGAGGCTGGTGTCGGTGCCCTCGCGGCCTCGCTTTGCGTGAAGATGGGGATAGCGAGCTGCATTGGACTGCCACTCGGAAACACCAGTCTCTATGACAACTCCCCCCAACGTAGTTCCATGACCACCGATCCATTTGGTAGCTGAGTGAATGATAATGTCGACACCGAATCTAGCTGGCTGGCAGAAGAAGCCAGCAGCTGAAAAGGTAGCATCGACGATCAGAGGAATCTTTGCACGTCGGGTAATGGCTGAAAGACCCTCCAAGTCTGCTACTGCGAACTTGGGGTTGCTGATGGTCTCAGTGAAGACGAACTTTGTCCTCTCATCAATCGCCGCTTCAACCTTTTCTAGGTCATTTGTATCCATGATGCGACACTCCAGACCCATGGCAGGGAGGATGACTTCGAATTGATGATATGTTCCACCATGAACAGAACCGCTCACAACAGCATTATCACCAACAGTCACCAAGGACTGCGCGACTGTCAAAATTGCAGCTGCACCGCTTGCAAAGCTAAGAGCGTCTTTCCCGAGCTCCAGAGCTGCCATGCGCTTTTCGAAGCCGACATTACTTGGCTTCACATCCGTCAGTCACCATTTTACTGGAGTGTATGGATGGCATTACTCACGTTGGAAAGTCGGCTGTACATGTAAAACTGGCTCCTCGGGCCATCTGAAAAGCTGTAGGCATCCTCAATGCTCTTGGATGACTTGAAGCGGAATGATGCCGAGTTGTAGATTGGCAGGGAGCATTGCCCATGGGCTGTTTCATTCTCGAGACCAGAATGGACCTGAAGAGTATCAAAATGCCACTTGCGTGTAGCCTTTGACACTACCTTTGGCGTAGGTGACCCGTTGGAGTTGTGCTTGCCATTCTTAGTGCTGTGACTGCCTGTGTGTGCTCTTGCGGCCTCGTCTAAGGTACTCGAGGGACTCATGTTGATGGATTTACCGATATAGACTTGGCCAGAATACGCAGTTACCTAGACAGGCGACTTGAGCAATATCAGAGCCATAAATCGACCGGCCTGTTCAGAGGTTTCATTCAGGATGAGGCGTTGATGTGGCGAATGACCCTGCAGATTTGTGTCTATGTCTGGTATGATGTAAGCTTCCTGACCACGATCTACTGCTGGTCAAAGACATTGCAGGATCCCCGAGAGTATATGACTGTGCAGCTCTGCCAATCGCAGGCAGACTGAGTCTCTGACTAGACGAATATCTTATGACTAAAAATCAGCTCTCTGGAATTGTGATGTTGAAGACACAAGCAGAAGAAGACAGAACGACCATTTTTCGCAATCTACAGACTGTCTACAAACGATTAACTGTAAACTTTCATCACACTCAAGCTATCGTTTTGCCTCAGTCTAATTCTTACCCTCCTCGACAATGACCACTGACTCAATAATCCCGGGCCGAGACCTGGAAGCCGAAGCTCAAGTCTATGTAAAGACCATGGTAGAAAACATCAAGGCTGCAAAAGCCCTATGCCCCTTGGACACGCCCGAAAAGGCCGATCAGGTCGTCCCATTCTGGGAACGGTTTTACAAAGTCATAGGCTTCACGACCCTCGACATTGAGCTGGAGACAGCGGTTCTCGCTCATCCAGACATCTTGGGCCTCATGCCAGATATCAGATATGTCATGGGAGAGTGCGAGGGCGCCTTGGAAGTGACGTGGGCGGACAGGGTTGCAGCTGCGCAAAACGCAACTGACGGTATGAACCTGAGCATTGGCTGTTCATCGTTCGCTGACTGGCGTGTCCAATCTAGCTTGGCAGGTCTTTACTACCACCCCGATTCATGAATTCTATGAATATGTGCTCAAAGCTGAGTGGTCAGGCCTCCTATCCGTCATGGACAAGGCTCCCGAGTCCATAGCCATTCTGGGATCTGGTGCAATGCCAGAGACGGCTGTCTGGGTGACTAATTGGGCCAACAAACAAGCCAAAACTGTGCGAATCCACAGTCTGGAGCTTCTCCCCGATCGTCTAGAGAAGAGCATCAAGGTCCTGGACAGACTTTGCGAGGACACGCAGCACTGCACATTCGAGGCGGGCGATATCAAAGACGCTCCTCAGGACCTCCGCAAGCATGATGTTGTCTACTTCAACGCGGCAGTTGGATCAACGACACTGGAGAAGGAGAATATTCTGCTCAGCGTGGTGTCTCGCATGCGGCCGGGGGCATTTGTGCTAACCCGAAGCACCCATTCTATCAAGACCATGGCATATCCTGTAAGTTGTGTCACACAAATTGAACTTAGCTAGCAGATGCTTACCGTTGATACAGCCAGCCAAGATTCAGACTCAGCGTCTTGTGAAGAGGTTGCGGCCAGTTCTCACATGCCAGCTGAATGGTGAGCCTGGGAAGAACGCGAACGCGAGTTTTATCATTTCCAGGGTGGTTTAGGATGAATCACTCCCGCATCTTGTGTATCTTGTGGGGTTTTCCTTTGCTTTACCATCAGTTGGACCTGGATGGATGACAGCCTTGGTGCACTCAGTCATGTCGGTTCCCGTACTAGCCCATCAATTCCAGAATGTGAGCATCAGCCAATACCAGTATTGGCCAATGTTGGTCGCAAACATACTCAATAGCAGCAAACAGTGAATGATAGGAAATAAATACAATAGGTACCAGATAGTTGAAGAAGTATCACTTGTGCTATCCAAATAAAGGAGACTGCTAAGTAAGGCATGCAAGACGGCACGTGACACCCGTGACTTCTCATAACACCGCGGGTTGATGATGACCTGTCATACGTATCCGGGCTGTAATCAACTTCACCCTTGACACACCCACAAAAGTTCTCGCTGTTGGCTGTGATGTCACTTCAATTGCACCCATGTTTGTCTTATCTCCCGTCTCAGTCACCGCCCTAGTCAAGGCATTAGTCGCCATGCATTCTCATCCAGCAGCACGCCTTTCTTTAATATCTCTCTTTTCCTACATCCTCATGAGTTTCATCAAGTAAAAAATGGATCACCATCACGAAAATGGGCACGAAACCCACGTCAATGAAAGGACAGCCCTCCTCTCACCACAGTCCGAAGAACCAAGCAGCGAGCCCAGGCCAATTGAGAGCTTGAATACGCACCGCACTCGTTGCTCATGGCCGTGGATCTACGTCGTACTACTCTGCATCGTCCTCGCAGTCGTTTCAGACGTTGGTGAATCTCTTTATGCTGCGCCAAGAGTGAGGCTCTTTGAGTCCGTTGCCTGCACCCGCCACTATCTGCGGCACGATCCGTCGTTAGTGGACCGTGACGGGTCCGTCCCTGAACGTCTCTGTAAGATCGACCCAGTGCAGGACAAGGTTGCTTCGGTCGTGGGCTGGCAGTACTTTTTCGATGCCATTCCCGCAATCCTGCTTCCAATACCTTATGGTTATGTGGCAGACTTGCGTGGACGTAAATGGATCCTGGTATTAGCCTTGACTGGCTATACTTTGTCCTGGGCGTCGACGCTGTTTTTCGTAAGTATCTCCAAGCTTATATTTACATTCTAACAGTATTGACCATTCTTTCAAAGGTCGGGGTGCTACGTTTACCTTTGAACGCAGTCTGGCTATCATCACTCTTCTTCATCATTGGAGGTGGCCCAACGACAGGCACAACCTTACTCACTACAGTGGTTGCTGATGTTGTGCCTGCAGAGGTTAGGAGTACCGTGTTCTTTTATCGCTTTTGCACCGACCTTATCGCAGATCTGATCGTCCCCCCAATTACCTCGATGTTGATGCACAAGAACACATGGTACCCTCTCCTGCTGGCAGTGGCCTTCCAAGGACTCAGTGTTATTTTAGCACTTGGCTTACCGGAAACACTACCAGTGGCTGAAACTAAAAGATCTCGTGAGGACTCTAGTGACATCTCTTCGGACTACACAATCAGTGAACAAACAGAGATACCATCCAAGAGTGACGGCAAATTGGGAAGCTGGCTTGCTCGGAATAAAGACTCGTTCGACTTCGCCCTAAAAGACAGAGTCCTGTCCGCCCTTGTCTTTACTTTCCTCATTTCCAAGGTCGGGCGCCAAGCTACTAATATACTCTTCCAATATGTGTCGAAGCGATATGGATGGACTTTGGCGCAGGTGAGTTCATACTCTCTAGACCCATTGGCGCGAATAACCTTTTAACACATTTCGGCATCTAGGCAGGATTTCTCATATCACTACGGGCAGGCGTAAACATTGCGCTGTTCACAGTCATCCTGCCTCTCATTGCTACATACGCACTCGTAAGCTGGAGCGCAACCTCTCGAGACCTTTGGATCGGCAAGACAAGCATCATCCTCTTGGTTCTAGGCAGTTTGATCATATTCTTGTCAGAGACCTCAGTCGGCATGATAATTGGTAAGCCAGGGATTTCTGAGGCGTGCCACATCTAGAAACTAAGCATCCTTTCAGGACTCATCATATCCACCTTGGGCTCGGGCTTTGCGCCGACCATGCGCAGCCTAGCAACCAGCCTTGTAGAGTCTCGGCACCCCAACGCGACAAGCGACATCGGGCGGCTCTATGCGCTTATTTCAGTCGCAGAAGGAATAGGAAGCTTGGTGGCAGGTCCTGGGATGGCTTTGGCTTTCCGCGTGGGTATGAGTTGGGGCCAAGTCTGGCTCGGACTGCCCTTTGGATTCGCTGCTTTTCTCTTCGCTTTAGTCTCGACAATTGTATTCAGCGTCAAGATTTAGATGATGGGACTTTTATGCGACTTGACTGGAATAGATTTATGGCAATATTCGGATTTGGACTACCTATACAGACGGTTGCTTTTATCACCACGGTCACGATATGCACCATCACCAACGATGACGTCCCAAAGCAAGCCGGCCGCAAAATAAGATTTGATCTATTATAACAAGTCGAACATTTATTCTATCGATGTCTATAGGTCAGGATCCGAGCCGAAGAATGATCGCAACAATCCATTGAGCTGTTCACCTTCGATGAGAAACGCATCATGCCCATCATCGCTCTCAAGCGTTGCAAAAGTTGCATTCTTCAAACCCTTGGATAGGAACATTTGCTCAGAGAGTGGGTAGAGGCCATCAGTAGGGACCCCGACAACCAATGTACGCTGTCGAATCTGGCCCAGGATTTTGAGCATAGCTTCGTCATCTGAAAGACCCGGGTACCGGCCACGGGCGATGTCATGGGAGTCGATCTTGTCCAAAATGTGGAGATAGCAGTTGGCGTCGAATCGAGCATTGAACTTTTCTCCTTGATAACGCAGATAGCTTTGCGCCAAGAATATGCCTGACTTGTCATAGTTGCCATCATCTCGCGCCGCGCACCGCACATCAACCGCGAATGGCACGCGGTTACCGTTGACTTTCGAGAGCGTCTTGTTGGGCGCTGTGTAAGTCTCCAGTCTACGTCTTCCAAATCGCTTTTCGAAAGATGAGTGCGTTCGGTACGATATCATGGCTGCCATGCGCGCAGCCGCGAGGCCATCTCGAGGAGGATCGTCACCATAGCGCCCACTACAGAACTTTGGATCGGATTTTATGGTTGCCCGTTGGTTCTCGCTCCACGCTATCGCCCAGGGACTTTGTCTGGCAGCGGTCGCGATGAGAACCATAGATCGCACGAAATGCTTGCCAAGCAATGCCCACTCCAGCGCCATCATGCCGCCCATGCTGCCTCCTATAACGCAGTATATCGACCGCACCCCGAGCAATTCAATGACGATCTTTTGGATCCTATTTGGGAAAGCGAGTCAGCCTTGAGCTACGCCAAAACTCGAGCGTATACTCACCGTACATCATCACGAATAGTTGTTCTCGGGAACGTGTGTCCATAATAAGATGCACTGCTTGGTCTTACAGATAGCGGGCTCGATGAGCCATATGGACTTCCTAAGGAGTTGCAGCAGATGATGCAAAACCTGTTGAGGTCAAGTACTGGGTTCTCAGGACACGATAAAAGCGGTGACCACCAGTCCGCAGCATCAGCACTGCCGGAAAGGGCGTGACAGATGACAAGGGCATTGGTTCGCTGAGTGTTGAGTCGACCCTTGACGGTGAAGGCCACCGTCGCGTTGGTCAAGACTTCTCCTGACTCAAGAGTGAACCCTTCAATTGTTGTGTAGAGCTGCGTTGGCAGCTGGTCTTGCATTGCATGTTGACCGCCTTGCCATCCAATCAGTAATTGCATATTATTAGTGAGCTACAGAGACATACTGCTTGACGTGATAGTCGATGGAAACGGTTCGTCTACTGTCATTGCACCAGTGGTATACAATTGCCAGATGTTATGGGTTAATGCAGCTGCTTTGATCCACCAGCTACAATGCATGAATAGAGCTCAACCATAAGGACATTTGAAGTGCATGCCTGAAGTACTTACTGACACGGGGCTCGAAGTCTACTACCAGATCATTTTGGTTGAAACGCATGTATAGATGTGCATATTGACAAAGGTTTAGGGTAAGCTGTGAGGCCAAGACGGCTCGGTCCGTTATCAGTGACTGTGCATTAGCGCGATGACCTTGCATTGACGGGGATGTTGACCTTGCAGGGGGAGGTTCCAAGCTACGACCTCTCATGAGGGAAGAGAAGAGGTGCTTGTCAACAACCAACAACTTTTCCGGAGCATGACCTCCGATTCGGTGCGAGTGTACAACCAACAATGGAACTTATGAGAGATGTCTTGTTGAGAAGACGGGTACGTGAAATACGTGGTCGCAAACGTACGTGACGTGATGAATGGCATTGTGCTGTGCCATATAGGTAAAGCACCAAAGTCGGTCTCAATTTGAGGTCTTGCGGGTATTGTTACTGCCACCTATTCTCCCATCTATTGCGACCGTTCCCTGTAAACGTGATACCTACAGGCCTTGCGCGCATCAGTATCAGTCTGGCAGATGTGCTCTCGGTGGCCGAGGCCATTCGGCCAACACCGAGTCCCTGACATTCCTGAGAAGAGGGAGGTGACTGCGGAACAAGATGCAGGCTTCTTGAGCAAACTTTGGTTTGCCTGGCTCAGTCCGCTCATGACCGTGAGACTATACCCACCTATCTATCTATGATGTTCTTGTAATGTTTCTACGTGCTGACAGGGAGAACTTATGTTGTAGATCGGATACCGGCGTCACCTGGAACGCAATGATATATGGACAGTGTCAGACGCAAGGCTGATGGATACGCTCCAGCCCAGTCTTGACACCGCTTTTCGAAAACGGGTATTAGCTCGCAATCGCCTTCCTCTCCTATGGGCGCTCTACGAAGTCTTCAAGTTTGACTTCTGGCTCGGCGCTATCAGTCAGTTCGTCGTGTCGACTCTACAAGTGATGACGCCTTTCACGCTACGATTCCTTATTGAGTGGGTTCAACATGCCTACCCCGACGGACACGACACTCGCGGCTCTAAGCCAGTAGCAGTTGGCATAGGATATGTCATCGGTATCGCAATCTTGCAGATGCTTCAGACTTTTGCCTCGAGTCAGTTTTACTATCGGGGCATGTTACTTGGTGGACAGACACGCAGCGTTCTGATAGCTATGGCGTTCAATAAGTCTCTGAAACTGTCCAATAGGGCCAAGGCTGGAGTTCAAACAGGGCGTGAGGGCTTGAGTCCATACGATGATGTTCCCTGTCGGGTAGATGAGAAAGGCTGGTCCAACGGGCGTGTGATGAGCCTGGTCTCCAATGACACCGCACGCATCGAGCAGGCGTTGGCAGCTTTCCACCTTTCATGGCTTTCCCTCTATCAGCTCATATTAACAGTCGCACTTTTGGTTTACAACCTGGGCTGGACAGCTCTACCAGGAGCAGCCACTCTCATCTTTGGTCTCGCCGCAGTGACATACGCGACAAGACCGCTGGTAGCAAGCCGGAATCGCATCAACATAGTCACTGACCAGAGAGTCACACTTACGCAAGAGATTCTCCAGAGTATTCGTTTCGTGAAGTACTTTGGCTGGGAGGGATTCTTTCAAAGCAGACTTGGAAACATCAGAGCGTCCGAGACCCGAGCCTTGCGCATCATGCACCTGATCAGGTGC
>JAAQRH010000476.1:0-18864 GCA_013186785.1 Fusarium pseudonygamai | reverse complement strand
TGACTCATCGTTGCAGTGTGAATGTTGGCAAGTTTGAAGTTTGATGGTCTTTGATAGAGACCCCCAAACCTGGCCGTACGTTTCTGGGGCAAATTATATAGACACCGTGACCAATGCACAAAGCCCCCTCGAACCGGTTTTCGCATGATGGCTAGCATTTTCACGTGTCTAAGCTGTCAAAACCATCATAATGCGTCATCACTTTTGATCGAGGCCTGGAGGTATTACGAATGCAGAGTCGCAGTATACTTGTACGCGATAGATGACTGCCTGATTGAGAGAGTGCTTTGACAGAAGAGGTGATTGCACTAAAAACTGCCGTGAATTACCCCGCGCTTATTACAGGCCATGATGAAAATAAAAAGTCATCATGTATGTGAAGTGGTCTGATACCCTTAAAGTGCGTTTGAAACTTTATGCTGATTTGGAATATTTGTTGGGGTGAGGATCAAATGACGATATCTTGAGTTGTCTCCAGGGTTCGTATAGATACCCTGTATCGTTAGGGTTGCAGTCAATCATCCCCACTCCGACAGATACTGTGCTGAATGCACGAAATGAGATGTGACCTGCGTCCAGCCAATCAAGAATTTTGCTTGCTGCACGGCAGCTTGTGTCAATCCTTGATTTTCAGGGTACTTACCAAAGCTAAAATAGCCGAACGAGCCTAAACAATCTTATCGAACGATTCCGCTCGTTCCTGTCAATGTCTTTAGTGTCCCCACTGCACCTAAGTAACTTCAAGCATGTGGACCATTGTCACTTACACCATCCTCAAACGGGACACTCAATTCTCTATGCTGATTTAAGTTATCATCCACAAGTCTCAAGAGGAAGCGACAATATCGTATTATCATTCATTATCTGTGTTCGCAGCCTAAAGCTTAGCCTTAGACGCCGCCATCATTCATAGCTAGCTACCTGCGCTAACCTGGCGAAATAACTCAACTGGGACACAATACAGAAACAAAGCATCTTATTACGTGCTAGTACTACCGGTCTAACATTAAGCAGTAGTCTTATGAGGACCTTCACGCACAGCCCGCTCATCTGCCTTGACAGGCGGCATGTCCTCTGCTCCATCAGCAGCCAACCCTCCCTCTCGTCTCCCGGAATCACCCCTCTGTCCCTTTTCGACATTGGGCTTATCAGTGACCGTATCCCTAACCTTATCAAACACAGAGTATTCTGTACTAGCACCGACACCCTCCAGACCACTGCGCTCCTTCTTTCTCTTCCTCGGATGGACTCCTCTGATTTCACGGTTCTCTTGGCCCATCAATGGTCTACCATGCAGGGTGTCAGTGGAGTTGTAGATATCCTTTGACGTCGCGCCTGGCATGTCTAGAGCAGGCATGTTAAGGGGTTCAGTTGTGTAGTTGCTCTCGGGGTTTGGGTAGAACGTATTCTCTGCTGGTGCAGTTCCTGGTGGGAAGGTCTCGGCGTTGTACTCTGGTGCAGCGTCGTTGCCCTGCTCATTTCCTGGCTTGTGCTAGAAATGGTGAGAAGATGAAGTAACTGAGAGGATGCGGATACTCACCCACTTGTTTACTGCAGGCTGAGCTGGATTGACGCGGGCGTGAAAGGGCCCTTGGCCGACGAGGGAATCAGGGTTCTTAGCCGCCATGTTAGTTAATCTTGTGGGTGTAGGTGCTAGTGATAACAAATCAGGAAGTCAATCACAAAATTTAGAGTATTGAGACACAATAAATGATAATGGAAGGAGTTTTAGTTTTCGGAGGCTACACGGACTTATTAAAGGCATTCTGTGGCGGGAGTAAGAGAAGGGCGATGAACAAAATGACATCAGATGCAATGTAATACTTGGTGTCATTTGTTACTACAAAGTCGATGCCCAAAGGAGAGTCGGGCATAAGCGGTTTTCGTACGAGGCTGATGAAGACACACGTATTACCCTCTCATGCTACCATCATCGTGACTGATGGTTAAAGCTTATGATGTGTCAGTAAGACGCCTATAATGTTGACGTCATGATCGCAAAACATATCTATCACGAAGTAAGCACTGTTCTTTAACGCTTCTTCTTCTAATGGCTAGTGTTGATGAATTACAACTACCAAATAGGCAACATGCAACGGTAAAATGAATATCAAGATATGGTCAATGGGCATGAGTTCGAGGTTAAAGATTTGAGTAGGGAATGGCACATTGCGGTGCGGCAGCGGCGCGGAAGTTAATACAAGTCCGCGGGCGGAGCCATTTAACAGGCTGAAAACGAATATTGGCAACGGTTTTATTATCACTCAATCATTCATTGAGCTTGAATCCTTTAGCGTATTGCAAAGCCACGTGGCTAGGAATGTCGAGATGTGATCTGACTAAAGCGCGCATGAGGCGGCGTAGGGAAGATATTAAATCGCGTGAGGGTGGAACATAGTATCGCGCCAACGCAAAGATAAGACCCGGGCGGCTGTAAAGTCCATTACTCAACCATTATCTAGAGTAACGGTTATTAAAGAACTATATATACATACCTCGGCGGCTTGGGGTTTTGCAAGATGTTATTAACCATTTACAACATATACCAGACTTCCTATTGTCTTACTCAATCGACTCACATTACTTCTCAGCTCTCGATTGCATTATCCTGAAACGCAAAATGACAATGGATACCCCCAACCTCGGTGGAAACATCTTCTATTCAGCCTGTCACGCGCTCCTCATCATGCCTCAGATATACTGGGGCATACGCCACAAGACCTGGGGCTATCTCTTTATCATGTTCTGCGGGCATGATCTCGAAATAGTCGGCTTTGCAGCTCGGATCAGAATGCACTTTAGTCAGAGCGGTTTCTTGACGTAAGTCAAGATACTCTGCCATGACGTGAACGGCCCTGACAGTATTGGAATCAAGATACATCATAGCCATAACCATAGGTCCTGCTTTCTTCAGTGCTGCAATCTACCTCTGCCTCGCTCGGATTATCACTGTTTATGGACAGAGGTATTCTCGCTTCAGCCCTCGCACGAATACCACTTCATGCTCTTCGATTTTGTCGCGCTTGTGCTTCAAGCCACGGGTGGTTCTATGCTCGGCAGCGATGAGCGAGATACTTTCAACATTGGACTGAAAGTCCTCGAGGCGGGACTAGCGGCGCATTTAGCAGCTATCTCGATATTTGCGATTTTGGCAAGTGAGCTTGCATTTAGCGTTTTCCGCCGTCGAGAGGACTGGGGCCCCGAGTTTCACCAGCTGCAACGATCCTGGAGGTTTAGTCTGTTTCTGTCTTGTAATTCCAATCTTCCCTTGAGATTCCCAGCGCGTCCCTTACAAAGCTCCAGGTCTCACAATCGCTACTGTCACTATTCTGATCCGAACCTCGTACCGGGTTGCCGAGCTGAGTGCTGGCTACCACAGCGCTCTAGCTGAGAACGAGACCGTCTTTATGCTTCTCGAAGGTATGATGATCGTTATTGCCACGAGCGCGCTCGCAATTGGTCATCCCAGGCCTTCGTTTCAGGGCAGCTACCAGGACGCTAATTTCCAGTTGAAGAAATCACGAGGTGTTGAGGATGCTTCCAAGTCTGATGTCAACTCGTCGGAGCTTCTGTAACATGGCCAAGTCAGATGTCAAGATGCAAGTTGTTTTGCAGCTTGTACTAGACTTGAGCCTTTCTGCACTGATATCACTGTCGGTGAATTTCGAGTTTGCCCAAGTTTGCTTGACAGGTTTTGGTGTGCAAAGGGCTAAAGATCGACAAGCCTCATTGAGGCTGAAGATTTTCTATGTTTTCAAAGGGCACAAAAGGACCGAAAGCTTTAATTGCTAGATCATACAAGATTTAATCGAGTCCCCATTAAACGATATTAAATAATTACTATTGCGCGTCCCGAGTTCGAATATGCAGCTCATCATGAACTCTGCCCTTCCTTTTTTCTACCTTTGTTTTCTTAGGCTTCTCCGGGGGATAGGCCAGTTGAGCCACAGATTGCCAATCCTCATCGGCCTCAAAATCTCTCCTGATTGGCTCCAGAAGCTCGTTGAGTGTCTTTATCAGGGCAGGTTTGATCATCTGCGGTGTCAGAACATCACTGGTGTAATCCTCTTTGAGCTGGGGAATGTCTTCGTAGACCAAAGTTTCGCCGTCACGTCTTTCAACCGTAAACCTTGGCTTGCCGCCGGTTTTCAGTGCCTCGACGCGGAAGATGACATGCTCGATAGAGGCAATGACACCATTTCCTTCGATCTGCCTCGGGACGCTTACGGCTTTTCTCAGCTTTTTGGTGACTTCTTCTGGCGTGTCGAGGAGATTGATCTTGGAGCTTGGCTCGCCTGAACTCATCTTCTGTGCCTCTCCGAGTCCTGGGACCATGGCGTTCATCAAGTGTGCTCGCACTCTGTATCCAAGCTTTGGCATATGATCGATAGCGAAAGTAAACAATTTGCGTTGATCCACACCGCCCAGTTCCGCGTCAACATCAAGGTACTCTTCACCGAGGCTTTGCCAGATGGGGTATTCCACGCTGCCCAGCGTCGGATTCTCGCCTTGTTTAACGACTTCAGAACCAGCCTTGATTAGTTGTGACACAGTGACGTCATTCGAGAATCGAAATCGGTCGTCTTGGTACTCTTTGCTGTCCTGGAATGAGCTTCCCACCACAAACTCCAGCTTGGAGACATCGACACCGATAGCTTTGAGGGCGCTGTTTATTAGGAGTCTGTAGTATTCGCATCGGTGTTTGATCACTACGAGGGGCGCGTGGCTGTCCATGTGTGCGTGTTTGTCAGCAAGGAGGATCTTGGCGTGGCATCCTGCGTGGAGGAGCTCGGCGATCTTGACCATGGGTACGAAGTAACCGCAGTGAGGTTTTCCTGTCGGGGCAGTTCCCCAGTAGATCCGCAGAGGTCGTTTCTCTTTTAAAATTACATTGTCGATGATCTCGGGGTTTAGGACTTCAGCCAAGTTGGCTTTGATAAGGGTGATTGACTCCTCTGGCGACATCGTGGTTGGGTGTCGAGCGGCGTGATGGACCAGGTTGATGCGATCTCAGAAGAGTCGAAGAACTGTAGACGAGGTGCAACATCACGTTATTATATTTATTTGAGTCACCACGGTGAGTCACGCTGGTATCTGGAGTCGGCCCTGAAAGTGGCGGAACGTTAGGGTTTTAAAAGAGGCGTCAGCCCCCAGGGCATAAACGCACAGGACACCAATAAACACTGCGGTAAGGTTCGGGTTTTAAAAGAGGCTTCAGCCCCCAGGCCACAAACGCAAAGGACATCAATAAACCCATACCGGCAAAATGGTTTCTTCCCAATGTTTGACATCGGCGACCTCCCACTAGATTCCACGGAGGGGTACGCCTCGTGATCTCCAGAATCATCACAACGTCATATCAAAGTTTACATCAGCAAGGATGCTATCTATCTCCGCGGTGGTCAGGCCAACATCAGGATTAGGTGGTAGATCCGAGGACATGGTCTGCTCCTGTTGCCATCGATCGAACATCCACGCCTTGAACTTTTCAAGAAGACTTGGATCATCTGCGGATGTCTTGTCTGTTCCAAGAATCTCACGGCCGCGCAACTTGAGGGCCTCATCTGAGGGGAACCCAGCGCCATGTGCAATCTCTGCTTCGACAAAGTCCACAAGGCCGTTCTCGAGCTCCCGTGAGCAAAACACTGTGGCGGGGCGATCGTAGCGCGATGCAAAGGTCTCGATATATCCGTCCAGCAAAGCTTGATTCGTCTTGAAGGGCGCTTTGTCATTGCCAACGAATATTTCAACCTTGTCGGAGCTGTGAGACGTCGTGGCTGCGCTGGACGAGGCCGGTGAGGATGAAGCACCGTGCAGCATCTTCTTGTGGGGGAAGGCGAATGGAGGTGCGAAACCTGTGCCGCCGTCGATGATGCTCCAGGAATTGATGTCCAGCGGAAGGCCAGGTCCTGAAGGCAAGATACCAACATCACGCTTGAATCGCAGTAGCCACTCGGCGTTGTCAGCAGCAGTCTGGTTCCATGGGTCGTCGCTGGGATGTGGTCAGAATTGGTAGACAGATATCCGAGAGGGCACTAACTCATCAAAGATTATGCATCGAGCCTGATGCTGAATCTCGGCATCGGTGGGTACGTGACAGTTCGGATTGTTAAGTGACATGATAGAGGTGACCCAGCGAGTCAACTCGCGATTTAGGCGTCGGTAACAATTAACATCGGTCAAGAAGAAGGCTCCCGCTTTTCCTGCAACTATTTCACGGCAGGGATGCTTTCGTGCTATTTCATTCAACTCCCGGCGTCGAGTCTCCGGATTCATCAACTCATACGAGCTCTCGGGCGTCTCGGCTTTCGCGGCGGTTGCGATATAAGGGAATGGAGACCGGCGATCATTCTCGATCAGATCTTTATAGATGCATAACGTCAGTGTTCGATCATCTGTGAGTGTTGATGGCAGTACATACACGGAGGAATGAAGTTCTCAACCATCTTGAGCACTGGAGGGTCGAAGCCCCAATCTCCCCTCCACGAGGCCATAGTCTCGCCCTTCCTGAAGTGTTCCGCAAGATGGTCCACTCGAATGGACCAACTGGACATTGCGATACCGCAAAAGCCGCAACGTGATCGGATATCAGGACCAGTGACCTTCCAGCACTTCATGCTCCAGTCAAGGAATTTGACGTTATGCATAAGCCTAAGGTGTTGATTCAGGTGGTCCTTGCGATAAAAGGTCCTGTCTTCAGGGCGCCTCTCCATACATGCTAGGACATTGTGGCTTTCGATGTGATCATCGCTGGGCTCAACTTCGCCGCAGAATGCACAGCAGATCTGGCTACTCTGGGGATCCGGGACCCGAGGGCCGTTGGGAGCACACATCCACCGTTCCAGAGAGAGGTGTAGTGACTTCTCATGCCTCTGCCAATCATACTTAGTCCCAAAGGTGTCTGTGCAGAACGTACACTGGAACTTCTTGAGGGCCACGGCTGAGTAGGGTTTCTCTTTGCGCTTAATAACAGGTCTCCTTCGGCGGCGGCCACGCTGCCTTGTCATGGAACCGAACGAGGCACCGCTAGAAGTGCCAGCACTGCTCGCCGAGGAGACGTTGTAAAGTGAAGGGTTGGATCCGTCATCGGTAGAAGCAAAGGAGCGTGGACTGTTCTGCCCCGAGGAGGCATGGGAGTTCGAGGCGACGGCACGAGCAATAGCGGTGACTGAGGCGGGTTCGCTTTCTGGAGGTGAATCCACCCAACGCTCGAGGGGGTTCATATTGTCTGTATTGTACTTTAACGCAGGCGTGTCGGGACGCCGGGGAATGTCTATAGGGCCAGTCCATGTGTTGCGGACATAAGGTGAGGTAGACCTGGGTCGTTGGACCTTGCGTCTACGGCGAGCATTGGTGAGCCAATTCGAGATCTGGGTTTTGTTAAGGCCTGTCTGTCGCTGTAGCCCCTCCCTCTCTTCGTCGTCAAGGTAGGGATGATCGCTATGAGAGCTGAGCCAGTCTTTAAGAACCTTAAGCGTTTCTTTAGAAAAGCGAGTTCCGTTCTTGGGCGGTAGACTTTCGTAGGCCGGATAATTTATCTCGGCGGCACGTTGACACTGGGGAGGCTGGGAGGAGACATCCGGGAGACTGGAGGAATGGTGACTCTCGTGAGTTGTAGTCCATGGCAAGTCAAAAGACAGCAAGTCATCAGGCAGAGAATCAACGAGAAACTCGTCCGGTATGATGGACTGGGAGTGGTCATCATTGAGGAGTTGTCGGCACCAGATGCTCAAATCATCGTCATCGCAATGGGGTACAAGCATGCCCCCGTCCGTATCAGCAGGTACCATGATTTCCTTAAGCGGCAGACACAGACAATGCCAAGAAAATCCGGGGTCTTGTCCTGGTTGCCGAACGTGCGTTCTCTTGGCGGCCGTACACTCTACGTATTGTTGTGACGGCGAAGGCTGACCCAGGCGCTGAGGCGGGGTTTGATCAGACAACGTGTCAAAACAACTAATCACTCAGGTCGAGGACTGTTCAATCAGTGCAAGGGACGATGCATGGCACGGAGAAGTTTGAGGAGGGTAAAGGCGAAAATCAAGCACCAGCCTAGTCTAGTTGCTCGTGGCTCGATACGGAAGAGATAAGTTAGTGCGCCCTTGTGTCAAAGACAAGTGGGTTCTTGTGGGGCATATGTGAAGCTAACCCAATGAGTACTCAGTCAATCTATCTTCAGTCAACTACCTAACCTAGAGACGTGGGCACATGTCCCATTTCATAGGGTTCCAGAGAGATAAATATAGCAAGCTTTATAGATACAACTAGTTTATTTCTACAGGTCCTTCTTGAGCAAAGCTGAGATTTTTAGTAAGGTAAAGACATAAGCACTTTATCAGCTAGGTAGAGTCTAGGAAAAAATACGGGAAGAGGATATATGGTGAGGAAATATATTTAATGCTTGGATTGATGATAGCTGGCCGGGATAATAATTAGAGGGAGAGAAGTAATAGAGACTAAAGCGCTTTATAAGTCCAATTTGTCAATTAAGCTGGACTATTAACGGATAAAAATAATAAAAAAGGCCGAAAGCCTATAAATTCAATTTAAACAGAGGCCAATTTTTCAAAGTGACAGGAATAGCTATCGGATCCGACGGACATAATAACATTAGGCTTAGCGGCGGACTTAATTTTATATGCCTGTATAGAATTATAGATAGAGCACAAAGTATAAGTATCGCTTAAAATGACTCTATTATATATAGCTTCTTGACCAAGCTCCTTTATCTTAGCAATTTCAAAGCAAGCGACCGACATGACAGCATTTAACCTATGCGATGTCTTGCTCTGAATGCTTCAAAGGCCACAGCCATGACGGCCAACCTACTGGAGAAGTCCAGCAAATGTTTGGACGACAAACCTATGTTGCTTCTCCACCAGATGATAAGCCAGCTAAGGGCATTATTGTCATCGTTCCTGATGCATTTGGATGGGACTTTGTGAACAACAGGTTTCTTGCCGATCAATATGCATTGAATGGCAATTTCTTGGTTTATCTTCCAGACTTCATGGATGGAAGATCAGCCCCTACATGGCTTCTTGTACGTCGGCACTGATGTCATTTGAGACTGTATATACTGACTGGTTCTACAGGACATCGTCGGTCCGTTGACTGATACAAGTCCAAGTTGGAACTGGATATGGAAGCCGTGTGTGACTCTGATAGCTCTGCAGATAATAGGCTAATGCTTTGTAGCTGGTACCTTGCGCAGACCATATACGGAATGGCGCCCTTCTTCTACTATAACGGCTTGGCAGCTTCATGGCCGAGAATTCGGTCCTTTTTTGAGGCCCTCCGTTTGCACGAGGGTCCTCAGCGACGCATTGGAGCCGCAGGATTCTGCTGGGGCGGCAAACCCGTGCTGACTCTGGCGCATCCAGAGTCTATTACTGAAGATGGCATGCCGCTTGTCGATGCTGTTTTTACAGGCCATCCAAGCGGCATGTCGCTGCCCGGGGATGCAGAGCCAATTGTAAGACCTGTCTCAGTTGCTATTGGAGATAGAGATATCGTCACGTCCATGTCTCAGGTCAATGTAATGAAAGAGACTTGGAAGGATTTGGTTACGCCTACAGAAGTGGTGGTGTATCCTGGAGCCGGGCACGGATTCTGCGTGCGGGTAGATGAGAAGAACGAGAATCTGTTTCAGCAGAGCAAGGAGGCGGAAAAACAGGCTTTGGACTGGTTTGCGACGCATTTTGGTTAAGTCAAGGGCCTTTTGTGCGACACGGCTGACAAGGTTGGGCTAGACAGTTTCGGTTAGTGGTGTCGAAGATCAGTGAGACACGCTTGCCACTACGTCATGAAATACTGCATTCAGTTATAATATTTTCTCTGCCGTGCGTTGTGATCCTTTTGGGCAATATTTTAGGTTCACGCATACCAGACCAGACGTCAACGTCGATGCACCGGCCAGAAGATGACTTAACTTTCGGCAGTTAGCAAGCCACCAACGCCATTGTGTAACGTTGCGCCTTAAAGATCACCAAAATGTAGAGGTTATTGAACAATAGTGCATGACAAGTTACCATTGAGATCTTCACGATACTTCTAAGAATGCACTGTATATAAAACTTTAATCTTTTAAAAGCTATAAACTTTATTTCTAGATCCTTGGCAAGGACTAGTCGTCACCGACTTTCTCCGCAACTCACGGCCATAAAAGCATATAGATCGTACTCATATTGTAAGTTTTCTACTTCCTGTACGTGAAGCCTGCTAATGCCTGCTATTTCTATATAGCATTCTCTCACTGAGGTATACGCATCTTACCAAAACGCTCTCTCATAAAGACATCGCATACCCCGACTCTATCCTTTCACTGAGGACACGATATCCGAACGAGCACTCCCCATTCTGTTGTAATGGCAAACCGCCTTCCCACTCCCACTGAGTATTCCGTGTCGCATAAAATACCTATTCAGGTTCACAGGCAATTTACGGGCACCGTCATACCACGTAAGAAAGTGTTGCGAGCCTGTGACAGATGTCGAGCAAGAAAGGCCAAGGTATACATCGTTCACCTGACTGAGAACATCAACTTACATAATAAAAGTGCGATGGATTCTCGCCCTGTAGACGATGCCGGCGCGATGGCTTCGTCTGCACCACCGAAAACACCGCCAAGAAGGATTTTAGCCGACTGCCGCCAGGGTATGTACCTCGTAGCTATAAAATACTCACGTTACTGAACCTCGAACCAGATGTGCAGAAGTATTTCAGCAGACTCACTCTGCTGTCAAAGCTGCTATTCGGAGTCTTTACCTCATGGTGCGCAATGGAGAGACTTGGGACTTGGGTGAACCCGAAGTAGACGATCGTGGTGAGATCAAAGTCCACGATATTGTTCATAAACTTGGATACACACTACCATGCACCGAAGACAAGTCACCAACACCTCCCATGGCTGTAGGAGATGAAGCGATGTCGAAAGATAGTGCCAGTCAACACAAGAAGCAACTTGAAGATCAAATCCTGAAGGAGGAGGCTGTGTTGGGAGATGCCGGGTTACTCACGCCTTGCCAAGAGGAGCAATCGCCACCGGAACAGCTTGCCGAAACCTATACCGATAGTTCGAAGGTATCCATTGATCGCAGTGTTGGTGATGACACTCTGAGTACCTTGGCACAGCAATGGGTCGACGCTTTCTATACGGACTTGTCAGCGCCAATCTGGGGGGTTGATATGATGACTGTGGATTGGCCGCAACCAGCTTTAATGTCTGAGGTCACCACCGAGACTGGGACAGATAACTTACCACTCCTGTTTCAACCAACAGTTTTCAATATGTGATTATTCGAGCTGTCTTGCATGTTTCAATATTATAAATAGAGAGTACTTATTGGCGCCTTTGGCCAAGATCCAGCATCCACTATCTTCATTCGTGAGCTAATACGGAACGACATCTTCATCTTCATCTACTCTCAGGATAGACTCCAAAAGCACCCACGTTGGAAGCTATTAGAGTCGCAGACGAACAAAGCTAGGACCTTGATTATAAGTGTTGCTATTAGAGCACAAGGAGTCTTTCTTTGGGTTTTCCTCGTGACAAGGCTCTTCAGGGAAGGTTTGAGTAATAATGATAGCTTCGGCGACATGGAGAAGAGACTTTTTAGCATACAAATGGAGCGAGAAACGTTCTTCCGACATACTTTGGATTCTGTCCCAAGCTTCTATTATGGGGAAATGGCTGGCATACAGCGAGTCGCACTGTATGCAAGAGAGCCACGAGATTCCATGATATACAGCTTTGTCGGTGATGAATACGAAGATCCGAATTACTTCCGGCATTCTTCCGTTTGCACAAAGGTTCCCGCAATACTTTCGATCTTTCTAGGCTCGTTGGACCTCACTCGGTCTCGACGATGCGCTCTGTGGCCAGGTCACTCAGTTTTCACAAAGGTAGGGCTCTTTTGGGGACTTTCAATCGATCGTCGCTGCTAGGAGCGGTTGTTTTAGGAGTGGCAAGTAGTGCGTGTGGTAGAGGGACGAGCTGAGGGGAGGAGGAGGAGGAGGAGGGACGAGCCAAGGGGGGAGGAGAAACAAGACCCAAGGGGCGGAGGGACGCGAGTGAGAAGCGTGTGTGGTAGAAGGATGAGCACAGAGAATACTTACCAAGATACTCGGTGACTTTGATAAGAGTGTTATTTTGAGTTGATAGCCCCCACAGCTGATGGCTCACATCACGCGCCTCACACACGCCCTTTCCGGAAATGGGTCTACTGAATCCAATGACAAGTGGTGGCTCATATCAGCAAACGGGGCAAAACGGAGCCAATCTGCTAACTAGAAGCCGGAGCATCATCTTGATAGAGGCTCTTTGTGCCGGGAGAGATGCTCGGCACTCTGGAAGAGGGCATCCGATGACCCCTCCTAACCTGACTCGGCGCCATCCTCCGCGACTATGAGATAGACTGCCCCAATTTACCCGGATGCAATACATACTATCCTCGCCAGAGAAAATAGAGAGATTCAAGCGAGGTTTAAATAAATTTAGTAAATATTATACTAATCTTATTCTAAACTTAGACTAACTTATCTAAGCATTTTATGACTCAAGTATCAGATCCCCAGTTCTCTTTCCTCCTGTAGGCTCGAAGGCTTGTCCCTCTACTACACGCACTGCTTCCCACACGCACACTCCTAAAACAACTGCACCCAGAATCGATTAATTGAACCTCTAAAAAAGTAGCTTTATCAAGTACTTCAGCGAAAGAATGACACTGCATCCCCCGATGCCTTCGACATTCTATCTCATTGGCACACTCACTGTACCGTCTCTCAAGCGGCTAGTACCTATCGCTACTTCTTCTGATCATCCATGGGGTTCGAACTTGAACTACACACAGAACAAAAGCCAAAGGAGCCCATACAGTTGCCTTTGATGAGCTTGGTGTAGTTTAGTATAGTTTAGCATAACTTAGAATAGCATTCTATAAATCCGTACAGATTTAGAGGACCTTAGACTAGATATATACCTCTAGCACTCCTGCCGGTTTGAGGCCAGGAGTATTTTTTCCACCTAGCAAGTGCCATTAACCTTCTGAACCTTTTCTTCGCCATGTCATGGCTTTTACACCTGACGGTAAATATAGGACTAGATTCGACCCCTTCCTTCACAACGTCACAACCTAAAGTAATAGAAAGATGTCAAAGTTTGATAAGAAGAGGTGGTTGTTAGTCGATGGCATCGAGATGAAATTACGGATGAAGTAGTGGTAACATAGGAAGCGACCGTGTCAACCGCAAGGAAAGATAAGCTTCCATCTTCACTCCACCGGAAGCATATTGTCGGAGTGTCCGCGTGAGAAATAGAGAAGTAGCGCCTGTGGCTGTGTTGTTGTCTGTTATTTCAAGCTTACCTTGGGCAATTGTGTTGGGTAGCCGGTATACTGCCCGGATTGACTTTGATAAGAGTGTTATTTTGAGTTGATAGCCCCCACTGCTGATGGCTCACATCACGCGCCTCACACACGTTGTCTGTTATTTCATCACTTATCGCTATTGCTCTCGCTAAACGTGTCTATAACAGCATCAGCGAGTGACGCAGATAAGGGCACAACCCAAATTATCGGCACTGAAGAAGTCATCAATATCCTATAGGCGCATTCCCATCCTCCCCAGATAAAATATAAACGTTCATCAGTTGTTCTGATACTTAGAAGTTAGCGAGGTGAAACTATCTGATGAACATTCGGGACTTATGGCGATGTTCAGGCGCTTGCAGATACCTATTGCATAAGTTGTGTTGTAATGTTCGGGAGGACTAGGCTTGGGCTGCGTGGCCAGGAGACCGTAACCACATCTGGATTACAATAACTTTCGGTCTACGCCGGCCTAGCGGGTGAAGGCAGCACTAGATATGAATGAAAGGTGCTGTTATAGGGAATGTAACAAGATCTTAAGTGATTGTGTGGGTGGCGAGTATGTTGCCTGTATGTGTTTATTGGTGTCCTTTACCTTTGTGGCCTGGGGGCTGAAGCCTCTTTTAAAACCTGAACTTTACCGCAGTAACTAAGAGGCGGAAGCGAAAAGTCGGTGATGCTATCCAGGAGCGGGTTCATTTCGTAGTGGCGGAGGATGACACCGAGTTGGGTGTAGGGGCGAAGGATGCCCGCCCGAGTCCAAATATTGTTTTCCACCCTCATCCTCTGTTAAAAAGGATCATGGCTCTTTGAATTCAGCCGCATGCAGCACCCATGCCCCTGGATACAGCACTGCCTCTGCGAGAGCTTCCCAATTCTCTGGAGTGTCTTTCATCACGTGTCACGCGGGAACCCAGACAGGCTTGATGTTTGAGTCTGGGCCTCCAGACAGTGACATCTTGATTGGATGGCCTGTAAAGACAGCCGCAATGAGAGGCTATACTGGCGTACTCGCTGTATCCATTTACTCCCAGGTTTAGAAAAGACAAACCAATCCGCTGCTTGAAACTTCCAATACCACCATGGTAGATCTGCATTCACGCTCTTTTTACATTTACCTACCGAGAAGATACGACCTTCTGCATATAGTAAAGGAGGTTTCTGATCGAAAGAAGCGCGAACCCATTCAATAATTGCCTCGCTTCGGACCCATTCCATTTGCATCGGAGGGAATGTCATTTTTTTAAATCTAGTATCCACTTTTTGTCATCGGAGGTGACTCTAATTTAGTCTGTCGCGAACCTTTAGCCGGCTATATTTGATGGGTAAAGGGAAACGTCTAGGTTTGAAGAGCCAGAGCCTTGCTTACTTTGACATCTCACACTTATCTTCGTTTCTCTTGAATTTCTTTGATAGATCATTCCAGCTTCAAACCTGATGTCTCTCATGGAAACAAGTATGCTCAATGCCTCCCAGTGTTCCGACTTAGAGGTAACAGGTAGGTGTTGTTTCTCATCGCGGTTCCTGACAGTCAAAGGGTGATCTCCCAGTAAAACTCCTACATCTCACCTCGTTTGTGACAATGGGATCGAAAGTTTATTACATTGAATGCCTATAATGTTCTCCCGCACAGACGTCTTTGTTACCGAGAATAGCAGAGTCTCGGGATTTACACCCCTTGCTCAGAAGGCCCCGGATGAGGTCCATCCTGAAGTCGTATTAGATGGAGGCTATGGTAAGGTCGAGAGGATAAGCGGTTGAAAAGGTGTTCAAGGTTGAGGGAAAGACACAAACAACATCAATAAAACATACGGGCAATATACTCACTTTACCCTCTCTTATTGACAATTCTCGAAGGTGCTTGCGGGTATGATATAATTATTATTTGCTGATCCGCCTCTGATTAGAGGCAATTGTTCGTCTTGCGTTCAACAAGTCAGGTTGCAGTTTTTTTCTTCGATAGGTGAGACATGACCATTTCACCCAATGGTTGACACATTGCTCTAGTCCAATGCGATAAATCAGACATTTTCCAGCCCAACCAGTCACTTCTAATCAGGCCAAGTCTCTTCTTTTTTAAAGGCGATATTGTTTCCTCTCCAGGTGCAACTCTCTTTTTCCATTTAGTGGTTGCGACATTGACGACCTTCAGACTTAGATTGAGCGGGTTGACATCTATAATATTGATTAATCAGAGATGCCGCAAAGGTCAGTTCACCAAAGCTGTTCGTTCAAATTGTAGACATGTCCATTGATTTGAAGTTTCTTGTCAGACATGCAAAAGATCCACCTCCACAGGATCACAGTCCACTTGAAATGGATATCGAGACCAAAAGACAGATGAGCCCATCGGACTTGAATAAGGTTACTGCAGAAGATGTTGTAGCCCAAGATCTCGCGGGCTGTGTATGGAGGAAGGGCAGTCACTGGAGAACAGGCAAGTATAGAGCGGGATGGCTTTATTTATTTAACACTGTAAATGAAGATTCTAGACAATCTTGGCACAATAGGCTGCACTTACACCATGGCAACACCCAGGCCTCCCACGTTACCATTTGCTAAACGATAGTTGTGGGGGGAAGCTTGCGGCAAGACTTTTTCAGATGAAAGACATTCGACTTGGGGTTCCTAGCGCGTATGGCTTGCCACATTGCCTCTTCACGCGAAAACCACATAGCTGGATTGTTGGTGCTAATAGTTGGGCCTAGATTAGCGCACATCTTCTTGCCAGGAGTAGATCAACTTACTGTCGATGTTCGAAGGCCCAGTCCCAACCATCGCCATTGATCTTGACGGCAGAGTCGAGAACTACTCGGTTATACTTACCCCATTCCTCAGCAAGGGACACATCTGGATCATCGGGGCCTTTGACGTCCTTGTAGAAGTCGTCAAACTTTTCCAGCCAGTCGTACATACCCGAGTAAGTATCGCACCACATGCCCCAGATGGTATCGTTGTTCAGGTAATTGAAGGTAAGGCCTGCAAGGAAGAATTCATAAGTCTCAAGTACGCATATCAAAGCGGAAATATTCTCACCCATTTCCTTGACTGAGCTCCACTGCTGGTCATGAGTCATCTTGAATCTGTATTTGTACTCGGAGTAAGACTTGGACAAGTCGAAGACCTAGTCTTGTTAGTGCTGTTATTTAGAGTCTCCGGACAAAGAGCCGCTCACGTTCTCCTTCTTGCGATTCAATCTCGCCAGCAAAATTGCGAGGCGGTCCTGGTGATAATTGTTGCCGAGCTCCGAGTGGAGAAGGCCGAACAAGGAAAACCCTTCGTCTGGATCTACAGGATTGGTCCATGGTAAGTCTTGGCCGGTGCTCATTATTCAGTTCTCGACCCAGGCCTTGTCAACTTTGCCTTTGGTGATTCCTGGATGTGGCGTTTGCCTCTTAATCTGGCCCTCGGTGAGCCACTCAGTAAAGAATTGGCCCAGGTTCTGGCCCTCGTAAACGTGCTCGGCTTGAGAGAGAGGCACCACATGTTAGTAGTCATGTTTCTGGAATAGCTTTTAGCAGTAGACTTACTTTCATATGGTGATGGTATCCAGCCGTCTTGGGGGTGAAGGGTCTGGTCGCGTGTTCTATTGAGCCCGAGACTCCAGTCACTGCAGTCGGCCGAGGTATTTCCCCAGTAGTAGGAAATAGAGTCGTAAATACCACCATCGGCCCCTTCCCATACCTTTTTCACATCCTGGGGAAACTTCGGGTACTTGAATTGTGCCGAACCTTTCGTACTAGGGGGATCGTACAAGACGTCATTGACTTTGACATCCTTCCAGCCAGGAGTGATTGTACGGGCACGAACGGAAAAGGCGTTCTTCAGGAACCGCATCCACCCCTCTTTTTTGGGCGCGGGAACGTTGTGACCACTTATTAGGTCCCTTTTCACGTGGGTACCAGGCCACGGCCCTTCACTGTGATCGCGCTCATCCGTACACTTTTCACATGGTGGTATGTCTCGACGAGGTCCCCAAATGCATTGCATGCAAACACAACTGCAGCAGCCATCCCGTTCCATGAAATCGACACAAGTTGCGCATCGTCCGTTCTTGCAGTTGATCTCACCCACATTTCTTCCTCCAAAGATCCGAAGGGCGATAAAGCCCCATATATCGATAGGTTTGAGGTGCTTAGGTCGCCATATCTTTCTCTTATTGAGTTTCTTAGTGGATATGGAAGTAGACTGGTTTCTTGGGGAAGGGAAATCCTCGATTGATCTCTTGGTCTTGGTCGAGTAGCAGGGTTTGTGATAACTAGCTTGCTGAAGATGTCAGTTAGAATGAGATGCTCATGTCCACCGACTGCGACTTACTGTATCAGTGAAAAGTTCAGCCGATCCATCGCTCTCGTTCCAGCCAAAAAGGTCTCTTATTCATCCGTTAGCGTGGTTTCGTTATAGTAAACTTAAGTGTTGAACTGTACTTACTTGCCGACAGTCCATTGTCTCAGTAGACTCCTACATTCTGTCAGTTCATACCTCATAGAATTTATCATGAGGGGTAAAATTCCCTTACGTGGCTGATGCATGAGGGCAGACTTTGTGGTTCTCGGCTGCTGGGATATCCCACCTGGCTTGTGTCTCGCTGGTAACATATAACTATAGAAGTTTTAATTTAGTATACACATGCTTTATAGGGGGAAACGATGGTGGGAAACTAACAAATGCAGAGCTGGAGCGGTGAACTGGTTCATGACCCTGGATATCAGGTAATATATCGAAGGATAACCCGAGTCCGAAATCGAGATCATGTCCGATCTGTATGGTGCTGCCTTTCTCGCCTCCACCTCTGAAAAGAGCGTCATCGCTGAAGCTCTCCATCTCAATTTTCTTATGGGCCCTCCTAAGAGCGTCCAACTGGCCTGGTGTTTGAGTGTGAGGAAACGTGGCTGTAAAGCCACTTAAGTCAGTCTTCACTCGTGTACCGAGGAGTCCACCCACGACCACCCCGTGACCAGGTATGGTGGATGAGGGCTCATCCATATGAGACGTGGCCAAATACGTTTGTCGACGTATAAAGGGTGTGAGCCTCATGGTGCCCCATAAAGCCCCTGCACTAATCCTATTGGTTGTGAAGCTTTCATAGAACTGCTCGCTCTTGGCAGGATTACCCTTCCCAGCCATAGCAATATCTAGACGTCCCAATCCACCAATTTCAAAGGTCAAATCTGTCTGGCCTTCGACTTGCATATAGCCATAGGCTTCTGTGACATCGACATTCCGAGATCCTCTGGTTGAGGTTGCCTACAGCATCATATCAGTAAGATCGAAGTGGGGATAGATAAAAGTTGTTTGGTACTAACAATGACTGTCATAACATAGTTCAAGTTGGCATCGACATGGCCCTTGATGTAAGCTCCGATACCTTCACCATAAAACTTGCCCTCTGCGGGACAGTTGTCGGCGGCTTGCCAAAAGACCGGTGTAGTCAAGTCCTTTTTAACTCTATATAGCCCACCACCACTGCGGTCTCTATGGATGGATTGAGGCGGCC